>JBCFYV010011172.1:47609444-47756944 GCA_039000515.1 Timema cristinae
CCCAATTTTATACATTTATTATATACAAAGCTTTATTAATAAATACTTCAAAAGCATGATCTAAAACAGCCAATATATATAATACAAGGCCTAACCTGTCTGAAGCGTTAGACTTGTATTGCACTTTGATAGAGAAGAAGTAGTTATAATCCTGGTCTGGTGCACTTGGTGTGATTTTCTTAAATGTGTGTATCACTATGGTTTTGCTGTCCACTCTTCATGCTAATGATGGTGCACTTTGAGAAACTCATCATACTTACTCCTTAAATTACGTTATCAATGGCCCTGATCTGGACACACCAATTAAAAAGAGAAATATTAAGTGTCACTACTGGTTATTAGTCACTATTACTAAATATGTACAAAATAAAAATAAAAATAATAGTTTTATAGCTTATATTTGGCTTCGGGAAAATACCATATAGCTCGAATCGGATCAAAAATATGGACTTTGCAAACTCCTATCTTACTTATCAGTATTGTTTTATTGGTATTGATACAATCAAAAGTAACAGTTACATACGTATGAATATATAAGAATAGTTTTAGTAACTTTAGTAACTGTCAGATGTCTTTCTTCCTACCAGAATCCTATTATTGCTTACCAATCATCACTATTTTAACACCCCTATTTAGTAAAACTCAGCATAAGAAAGTTGAACTAACTTCACCTATTCTGAAAAGATGATCTATCGGAATATACACGTCATCTACTAAATCACACATATGTCGTCGTGACAGATGTCATCGGTAGTCATATGATAGTGTAACCACTCCCAGAAATCCGTTCTCCTCAATTGTACTATTTGTTCATATAGTATTTACAAAATGTTTTGTTACCAAAATGTTAAACCAATTTTAGAGAAAGGTGGGATTGTGGGGGACACTAGAAATGGCAAGTGTTTTTGCAGTTTTTATAGCTAAACTTATTGTTTGCCCAAATAAATAAAATATTACTTCAATACAAACATAGAGTTTAAATTTCTTCACATGGTTATATCAACAGTTGTATATGTGTCATGAACATAGTGGTAGGTGAGAAACTTTTTAAATAAAGATAAAAAATTGTCATTAAATTCTAGGACACCCTTGACAGATATTCATCAACTGTTGGGCTCACCATGTGAAGAAAATTAAACTCTACGTTTCTACTGGAAGGATATTTTATTAATTTGGGTAAAAAGTTATGCTTCATAAACTGCAAATATACTAATTTTTTTTCTCGCGTTCTCTATAGTCTATACTCCCGCCCATCTTACACCCCCAAGTAGCAACCAACTAACACAGGTAACACAGATCAAATCAGGTGTCACATCGTGGTGAGGTTTTCTGTAGTGTACTTTAAAAAAAAAATGAAATTGAGACTATTGAAACAGCTATACCATATTTTTAAAAGTACAACAAAATTTAAAATTTAAAATGTGCATTTTTAAAATTTAAAAACTCTTAAACTTATCCTAATTTCGATATTGTCAAAATACTAATCAGGTAAACCACATTTAAATACGTTTTGTGACTCGAGTATGACAATGTATTTTATAATTTACTAGCTAATCAGTTGACAGCTGGGCTCTTAATCTAATGCATCAAGTAAATATTACAATATGTAATTCAATTTCTGAACATTTTTATTATGTGAACGCTAATTTGTAATTTACAAAGAAAAATTACGAATATCAAATACCTCCAGAAGGTATTTGGAGCTTATTTTCACGGTAATTAAGGAAGGTGCTGGTTCCGTTAATCAGGTTGAGAAAATAACATTTTCACATAATTTGTCGAATATTCGTATATAATAACCGGAAGTTAATTTGACTGTGTTAACATTACAAATTGGCTTGAGAAATTGCTAAACCCTTTAAAATAAAAGATTTCCACTATACTAATTTAGTACGAAATTGCGTACGTGCTCTCTCTCTAGTAGCGTGTGAATAACCGACCATCATGAATGCTTTAGTAAAAATCTATGAACAATCAAGAAAAACTTGTTCTTAATTTGGGAATAACTTCAGTCCTGTTCTTCAACTTTAAGTAAAGCTAAGAGAGGTCGTATTTCATCACCGCCACATTCAATAGTGAGTTTCAAATCTTAAGAGGAGTAACAATAAAACATATTATCTATTTATTCATGTATTTACTTAGAAGAAATACGTTTCATTCTTGTAAATAATTTGATTGTTTACTTAAATATAGTTTCATACCAAAAATGCAAAGTTTTTTTATCTATTCCAAAATGTTTACATTTTCTAAATTAAATATTTTTGTTGGCAATGCCAATTATTGCAAAGTCTAAAGGATTTGTTAGAGTTATTAAAAAAAACATCTTACGAAGATTTTTAAGAGCAACAATCTCGACCAGGTTAACAGATTTTATCCCTTTATTTTACCGCGCACCTGTCGAACCATACAAAATGTTGTCTCAACTTTCGTCAAGAGGAAGAAAAACGGAATATTAACGCAAAAATAATGATAGAAAGTCGGTTGATTATGGGCTTTTTCCGAACATCTGCTTCGCACTAAAACTTAAGTAGTTGTTTGGAGTGAAGAGAGAGAGAGAGAGAGAGAGAGAGAGAGAGAGAAAGGGGGTGAAAGTCATGACATCAAAAGATGATATAGCTATGAATGGCTGTCCCAGATCACTTTCGGATTGACACTGTATTTTGGGAGAATTTAGTTATAATTTCGAATTTATAGTGCTAACGGCTCCACGATTTAAAATTGTAACGTTTAAATTCTAATTCGTTAATTCCTTAGTTTAAAGAGTGGAGATGAATAAAGTAATTAGGAGGAAATGCTCTCGCATTATCCTGGAGAATACGGGTAGAGGGGGGGGGGGGAGGCAGTGATAAAAATAATCGCGTGAAAACCACAACCAGAGCCCTTGGCCTAGGTTCGAACCTTGACCTCACTGTCACTGTCAATCCAGTCTCTTGCGAGACCAATGCCTGAATGTGTGACCACCGGTGCTCATTTGTGCTAATGTACCTTTAAATCTTAGTAATATTTTAAACAAATTATTATTTTATTAAATTGCACGAATGCAGTTATTAGTTCTTTGAATTGCTCTTAATATTATACATTTCTCCAAATCACTGGTACAAAACCAAGATATCCCGAAGACGAAGAATGAACAATATAGTTATTAGGAAAATTGAAAATAATAGAAAAAAATATTCTTATAACCTGTATGTCCCAAGTCTGGGTGTGTTGACTGTGAATAATAATGTATTTTGATTGTGCTGTGCTACAAAGAAAACATGTTTCTGACGCTCGTTATAAGCGTATTAGACCAAATGTAAAGGTTCGAACATTGGCAAGAGCTTACTATATTTTAGAGCTAGGAACTGTTTGAACTCTCAGGTATCTTTTTTTCACAGTAATTCTATTTTACATGAAATGACATAAAAAGGTCTCGTTTATATTTGTGAGCCACGTATTACTACTACCCATACCCATGCCCGCATGTGTACACATTTTCATGAAGGAGGAGTGGAAAATCCGCATATGTATAAAAGGCAAGTTAAAAATCTTTTAGGAAATATACTATCTTAAAAAATAAAAGATGGGATAAGAGCCCGGACCCCTTAATCACCAGTGAGCCAAACTAGCCCACGTGCCTACTGAAGTGTCTAGGTCCAATATAGTCTTGTGTTTCTAAGTGGGCTATCCATCCATTTACGGTCTTTGAAACCTATTGTTGGAGCACCTTTGCCCATCAACAGAGTACTTCGAATCCCAAAGGTCTCCCTTCCCCCCTTCCTCCAGCGTGCCGTTCACGGGCGGACAGGATGGCTGTCATTGACCTTGTGAACTCCTTGTCGACACCATGACCTTGAACGAGAGAATCGTCTAGCTGGACTGGTGTTTCTCCAACCGCCGCGAATACCTCCTTCTCTCCCCTTTTTTGTTCTAGTCTCATTTCGCTCGAGGCTGCCGATCTGCGGTTTGAAGTCTCGTCTTCGAGATTTGACAGCCTATTAACACCCGTGGGAATATCTTTACCATTTTCTTGGTGAGTGGGGACCAAATCACGCGATTCTTACCATCACCACTGTTGTTTCCTTGCTCGTCCTGGGTTCTATGCTAACATTATAGTCGACCTTGGTGGTATCGGGTTAAAGTCTTCGTCTCAGGACCCGAAGTTCCTGGGTTCATACCCAACTGGGGTCTACCGATTTTTCTCGAGCTATAATAATCCGTAGCACAACTTTCTTCGGAGGGGAAGTAAGGATGTGGGTTTAATATCGAATAGAGCATGTAAAAATAACTCTGGTAGGGATATGAAAATACTTTTGCCCAAAAAAATTGGTAGGCCTCTTCGCTCTTACTCATATAAATTCTTATGTGCTAATATAATCAGCCAGTTTAGAAAGTGCACGTTAAATACGTCAAATAAATTAAAATCACTAATGTTATAAACATTAAATAGGCCTATGTAAATAAACTTCTGCAGTGATGAACTCAAAGCATTTCAAGGTAGGTGTATTAACCGTTCCCCTAAATTGAATGACAATTTATTTTGTGCACTACTTCCTTTTACCCATCCAGGCTATACGAATATGTACACTTTTAGGGCTGGGATGTATATGGCTGATTTTTTTATACTCACACTTCTGAGGAAAAAAAGAGAGAACACATTTAACAAAAATCATCATAAGTACGTACATCCGGCTGGACTCAAACCCTGACCGACCTCCCACTCACCAAAAAACTAGACCAGAATAGGTTGCTGCATTAGCCCACAAATATAATATATAGATAAAATACGCCCAATTCGTAAGGAAGAATAAAATCTTAGGAGCCCGTCTCAACCCATGGATAACGTTACTCAGGTAGATTAAGTTAATACAGCTTGAAACAGGCATCACATTGTGGTGCGGTTTATGCAGTCTTCCTTTGAAGACAATGGAATGAAGACGAGTAAAATAATTTTACCAAATTAAACTAGGAAATGTAAATATTTTAAAATAAAATATTTCACTGATCCCAATCTAACCGTTGTTGCACGGAGAATGCAGAAAACTGTATCTCAATGCGATTACGATTCTTGCGTGGTTGAGAATGTAATATGGAGGTTAATCGGCCGTGATATAAGGCTCTTAACACTAAAAAAAAACAGGGGCACAAAACTCCTAAACGATTATACAAACCCTACGACATCCCAATAGGACTTTAACAAGTTGGAGAGGGAAGAGGCAAGGATAGTTGAGACCATCTTAGAAACCTTATGATCTTTCGTTCATAAAATAAAACATATGTACTAAATTTTATTTTAAAATCAGATATAGGCTGGTAGCGACATTATTTTTTATACGTGCATAAGGAATAACAAGGGAAATGTTTATTTCTTGTGTGTTATTATCAGTTCTCACACTCTAAAACAATTTATAGATCTATTCAAACTTTTTTGTTGATGTACCCCTAGGTATTACTTTTCTTCAACTTTGTTTCCCTAAAGTGGTTGGTGCGTAATACAAATTATACATATTCTTTAATCTACACTCAAACTAATGCATTGAGAAATAAATATAAAAACATATATATACGCACAGCGTAGGTAGGATTTGGCCAATTCGACATTGGTTAATTCGAAAAATTATATAGTTCGAATCCACAATGATTCCTCATGAAATTAATATTTAAATCAATCGAAAAAAAAAAACTTTTGATTCGAATTTCAGAAGGAAATATTTGAATAATTTGAAGCCCATAGGTTGTAAATTTTTTAGAGTCTGTACTCATTTCATACCTTACTTAACGATCTTACTTAAATCACCTTGTATGCCAAGAGTGTCATATAAAGTAGAGCTATTGACGCATAGTAAAAGATTAACCGGAGAATTCAGCACCGGCGGCGAGCGGGTTTCCTAGAATAGAAGAGGATGGGTTGGCTCGGTTTTCATCGCTTCTCTGTGACAATGCAATCACGTAACGATTTACTTATGCAATTTTCGTATGTTAATTTTTCCAAGTTTTTATATTTTGTGTTTAAATGTTTCTTTTTTTAATATGTCTATATATTGTGTGTTTTATATAGCATATATAACATGTGTGTGTGTTTATATGTATAATATTTTGAGGCTATTGGTTTATTGTGTACCATCTGCCTAGATACTCATAAAAAAGGTTGGTTCTAATTTTGAATATCTCGAATTTTTCTAAATATCCCTTGGACTTCGAACTAAAAAAAAGTTATTTTGTGTATATATATAATATATTTATTAAATTCGACGTATTTGCGGCCCCCCGGTTGAACACCACTACTCTAGAAGAGCTAGTATTTCACCTGTTCGTAGTATCTACCATAGCCACAGCCATATTTATTACAAGGCATCATGTTATGTTTACGTTCATATTATCAAACCAAAATTCCCAGCTGAGTATATCTTAAAGTGGACGTGTCGGTAAACGGAAACTGCCACGCAAACAGTCATGCCAGCTAATAACTATAATCTGATTAAATAATGTGTGTGATTTTAGTTGATTTTCCTTTAAAATAACTACTGTCATTAAATTATATAATATGCCTATCTAATATGTTTATTAACAAACATATTATCATAGACTAGCTCCCTTCCCCGTAAAAACATATTGTAAATAATCCTGTAAAACAAAGATTCAAATCATCCATCATGTCAATATAAAAACAATTATTTTTTTTACTTATTTTTGTTGAAAATACAGTCCTACATCCCTCTTTTTATCCTCCCTCCTATTTTCATCTCATTCCTCTTTCCTCCCCTCCCTCCTCCCTCCCCCTCTATCCCGCTTCATCAACCCCACTTTCCCTTCAACAACTTTTTTTTTTCCAACGACTATATAATATACTATCGACATTTTTATGAGGAATAAATAAAATTTTCAAAATAAGATATAGCCTATGTTACTCGCTGATAATGTAGCTTTATATTGGTGATAGAATTTTTAAAATCGGTCCAGTAGTTTTTGAGTTTATCCATTACAAACAAAAAACAAATCAAATCTTCCTCTTTATAATATTAGTATAGATATAAACTAAACAAAATGGCTTTTTTTGTTGCATTGCGTTCGGGTTACACGCTTATGTACAAATTACATTAATCGGTTAGGATGAGGAAGGTTAAATTTAGAGTAAAATGTATCCACATTTGTGTGGAAAGGGAAGGGGAAACAATTTAAGAATAACCACCCTCAGTGCACCCGATCGGAATCGAACACTCATCGTTGGCAGTATATTGACTATTGTGAGAGTAGCGCCTTCAACCACGCATCCGCCGAAGTGGCTAAAAATGTATTAAAATAACATTACTCATGATTTCACTTAAAATATTTTAAATTTGACATATATGACTTTGAATATGTAAACGGGTCTGCAGAGGTTTCTTTTTTTAAAAAAAAAAGCTATGCATATTGCATTAAGATACCTCGTAATGTGAACATTGATTATTAAATGAATACACTATCTGAAATACTTATTACATAATATTTGAGATCAGGAAAGGAAAGAATGTATGGTTTATTCCCCCTCACCCATTGTGTAAAATTAACAACCAACATCCCCATTACTAGTTTTGGCTTCAATTCAATCAATAGCACCTTTAATCGTGTTTTTTTCTTGTCTAAGTGGGGTTATTTTCATTTCTCAGCCTTCCTCTCTCTTCGACATTTTATTATGTCACGCAAAGATGTATACATCTCCTTAAGGTGGGACGTAAGAGATGCGAGGAAAAAAGTCAGTGTTTTTGCAGCTTTTATGGCAAAGCATTTTATTTTTTCCAAAATAAATCAAATAATATTTGTACTGGAGAAATATTTTATTTATTTTAGCCAAAACAGTTTTGCCATAAAAACTGAAAAAATACTGGCCTTTTCTCGCGTCCCCTTCCACACCCAGTTAAGATAGTCTAACTATACAAATGAGAAAATACTTACTACACAATATGACAATATAACTCTCATTTATCTGTAATTATTAATACCTCTGATTACCAAACCCTTCCTTCACATCTGACAAGATATCTTGTGAATGTGGGGAATGCCAAGCCTCCACCGTGGTTCGGATTCCACGTTAAACTGTAGGTTTCTTCTCACAATCACCCTACCATTACACATTAACGTAAGTTCGTATAACCCGGATGGGTAGTAAGACGCGGTAATAATAATAATAATAATAATAACAATACTTGCTATTCTTGTCCTCTTAGAAGATAAATATATCTTAACATGACAAAAACTGCTGAGAAAAGGGGAAAAATAATATATATAAATACATTTTGGTCCAAGCAAGAAAAGTTTATACATATATGAATTTTAAATAATTTGTTTCGGATTCCAATTTTGGTTATGATTCCTTAAAAAATATATAAACGGTTAATTTCGATTATGGGTTTAGATTTTCGGCTTGACTCCCTAGTTTGCACACACCCTTTTGGTTAATATTTTTGACTTTTATTAGACTTATGTAAGGTGAACGTGGAGCCAGTTAAGAGTCTGACTTTTGGTCATTCACCCTTACAAATACCAAAATACTTTCCCGATTCTCGTCACCACTTGTAAGCTGCACCTGAACATCTTAATAACCCTAGCAACTCTATTTCATAATAATTGTAACTATCTTGGGACCCATTTCTGTGATCACATGTCCAAGACGTCACTCTCGCAATAGACTGAATTGCAAGGGATGAGGAGGTTGAGATATATTAGTGGTATAGATATCTTCATCCGCACAAACCCGTATTGGACCAGGCAAGGGTGGATCCAGGGCCTTTTGTCGAGAGGCGCGATAGGTTTTCATAAGGCCCCGCCTTAAAATATAAATTTAATAATTTTAACTAATCATGCTTTTAATTTATAATAATTTTAATTAGTGACTATAATAATAAAAAAGAGGACGTAAGAAATAACACAAGTTATGATTTCAATACAAAAAACATAAAACAAAAAAGTCACTCACAATAAAAGTACCTAATAAACATGTACAATAGATGGGCCTAAAATGTTTTGAGAGGTATTAATAGGGAAAAAAGAGTATTTTAATAGAAACAGTTTATCATAATACTAAACTTAGTAATCTTATTACTGGAAAATTCTAGTCTCAAGTCAATTGCTTTTCTGCACATTAGAGTTATAAGTCATTCACGAGCTAAGTTTTCTTGGCTGACAGCTTGAAATGTTACTAGAAGTAATCGAAGTAATCCCTGATATATCACTACGCCAACAGCTGACATCTATCACTTTGGATGACTGTAATGAAAACAGATAGTAATATATTAATCTGATAGCTAACCACAGTAATTTAGGCCAATATTATTTATATATTTATTTGAGGTCAGACACAAAGTTTATTTATAGTTTTATTTCCCTTAAAAAAAATATTCACACCACTTTCACAAAACTTCTAACGAACATAGCTTCAAATGGCGACTGACGAATCTAAACCATATGATTGAACATACCGGTAAACAAGTATTTTACAATGATGCAGACACGCAGTTGATGAAAATATTTTATTCAGCTAAATATTTCAAAATAAGATAAAGTAATCATAAAATGATTTATTGTATGTAAAAAAAATGACAACAATTTTCTCTTTTCCAATTAAATATGATGCCTGTATTAAAAGGTATTGATGTGTGCACTATATTACACAAAATCAGTAACGTTCCGAAACGAAAAATAAGTACTTTTAATTATGTTTAAAATATTGTTTCGATTTGGATAAAAAGAAATTATTTAAAAAAAATGAAATAATATGAGAAAAATTAAGTTTACGTTATTTTAAATGTAATATATAACAGGTAATTAAAGATCTTTACATTTATAACAAAACTGTGATCTTTTACAAGTGTTGGCAACCCAAAACTTAAACATATTATTTTCGAACTGTCATCCAGGTAAAACCCTATCGTGAACGGAATATAAGTTGAAAGAGTTGTTGAATAGGTCATGTAGGAAATAGAGTGAGGGAGGTGTCAAGTCAGTCATTATTTACAATATAAAGGTGTTGGTTTCTATATTTTATATTATTTTCCATGTGGGTGGGGGGTTAGGGGGTTGATATTGTTCCCATCACCCTCCCCCCACCCCGGATTTACCACCAATCTTTGGAGTTCAAGTCAACCGCAAGGGCAGACCTTAAAAAACACCCGATCTACAGTTAGTTATAAATTTAAAATTATAGCTAAAGTATCAACTACAGTGATTTAAAAACGGACAATCATGCAGTCAGGCAACTCCTGCGCCCATAGCGTGTATTATTACTAACTCATAGTCGATAATACAGAGTTAATCTTTTGCACCCATACTATACATTCACGGTAAGAATTACTCTCTGAAAGTCAGGTCTTTTTTCCTACCTATATACTACTATATAATAGATTTCTGGTAGTGAAAAAGGCCTTTCAGAAAACAATTCCTACGCTGAACAAACTTTAACTTGTGTCACTTTTCTCTCATAGTTAAACGTATTCCACTCATAGCCAAATGTAGCAATATTGATTAAATAGCGAAGCAATTTTAGCTGTTTATTACAGTTATAACTCCATCTAAATATCATATTCTTTAAATTGTTAAATTACATCTGAACACAGGTTTGATTCCCGTGTACAGGTGTCATTTTACAATTTAAAAAATAACAATTATAGAAAGTTCAACTCTTTCACCCATAATTATGTCATTTTCCCCTTTTAGTCAAATGTATCGAGTTCAACTTTCCTGTATATATAATCTTTATCATTTAATTGAGTTATAAGGTTGGTTAACCAGAACGAGGCTGAGTGTTTGATTTATAGTGTAGCGCTGACGTAATTTCTTGGGTCGTATAATAAATATAGCCACACACTTCTCTTAGCGAACAAAATTCACCCCTATAACTACACTAATGTATTAAAAACAACCCTCAGCTTCTTTCTTGAAAACCACCCAAAATTGCTTAGCTTAAAACTATTTAATTTTAATGTAATATTGTAATCCATTTATTGGTCCAGACAACAAAAGACACAGCATCAACAGTCAGTCAACAACAGAAATCTGTTGCTAGGGATATTGATCTTAGTCGAGAAGGAAGAGGTCGCCCCCATCGCACCCATCTAGGCCCCCCTCCTCTCCCCCCCCCCCCCCCAACCCTCTCTTCCTTCGACGGTGGTGACTCGTCGCGGCAGCCTACCAAACTACGCTTAGCCCACAGGCGTTCGTAGCGCATAGCAGGAGTGTAGAGTTGGTCGGGGAAGTGGGGTTGTGTTTTGAGCGGGAACGAAGGGGGAGAGTATCTGGATAGAGAGAGACAGCGTTCGTTGTTGTCTGCGCGTGGTGTGGAAGACGTGATCAGACGGTGCGGATTCCAGTAGACGGACAGACCTCTCGCATTCTCTCGCTCGCGAGTCAGTCCGCGCTGTTTCCCCCCCAAAGTCGACGAGTAACATACTTTTGTACTTTTGTTTTCAAGTGATTCAGTTGCCTAGGGTCAGAGAGTTCGAACTTTTAGGGTTATTTTGTTATTGTCGTCGGGTTGTTTGTTACCTTTACCGCCACCTGAAGGGCGATGGCCCCCGAAGAGACTGCCATCGTGATCAGACGCTGCTGATGTCCACTATTGGATGGTGGTGACCGTATGGGGACATATTATCACACCTACCCACTGTACCGAGGGCAGCAGCATCACTGGGGGATGGGAAGATGCGTGGCAGTGGTGAGAGGCAGGGGGGAAACATTCGAGTCCCTTTTTGAGAATCTCTGTTGTACTTTCTGTGTTTCTACGGAATATTATTATTTTTTAAAATTACAATTTGGGTATGTTTGTTTTAAATGTGTGAAAATTTACTTAATGTCCCAAGTACATAGATAGAAGTATTTTATAGCGATTTTATTTATTCACCTTTATTTAATAACGTTTTAATTTTAAGGCAGCTCGATTTCAGTGTTTGCACGCGCCTTATCTGAACACAAATGATCAAAGTCGAGTGTTTATAAATCAGTGACAGTGAAAGAGCACTGAAGGGGTGAAAAAGACAATAAAGGCTCCCTCCGCCAAATAGATCATTGCCCTGCGAAGAAACACCCGTGTGATCGGAGAGACCGCCATAGGTTGTAGCAGATAGAACCAGCGTGACGTCATGACTACCTGTTCCTTGTTGCACGTCAAGATCACGGACATAGTAGGATTTTTTATTTATTTTTTACTAACCCACTAACGTTTTTGATTATGTTTTTAATTTTTACTAACACTTCACCTTTTTTTTTAGACGTTTAAAGGACAAAGATGTTTTGTCGGGGGCAACGAGGTTGAGGTTCGAGTCATGGTCTGGTGTTCTAAAGTGATTTTTTACCTAAATTGATTTTCCACTCTCTCTCCACGCAAGTCCTGCCACACTGCCGGTTTGTTTTAGTCCTTCTCATACCTACCTCATTATTGTAAATATTAGGATAGCATGAAGGCAGAATATGGAGCTTTTAAATGGTTTTGGTTATTGGTTATGTACACCATTCACCAGGAAGGGTAGCAGTCTTACCTTGACGAACTACTACCATGGCTCATCTAATAAGCTGGCCTTAATGTATTCCACCAAGGTAAAACACATACTTATCAGAATAACCGTTGGGAACGTCAAATAAGGCATAACATATTTAAGTGGTTTGGAAATATATTTATTTTCAACTAGGGCTAGATGACGAGTACTTTAATAGCACTAATTATATCGGAACATGACTTACAAACTCGTATAATATTAGAACAGACACCCCAAAGATTATCAACGATAAAAAACTGTTTCGGTAGTTGAATGGTTTAAGGCGTTACTCTCGTAATATACGACTGCCCATTGTGGGGAGATTGGTGTTTGAGTACCGGTTGGGTGTATTTGGGGTGTTTTTTTCCTAAATGGTTTTTCACTCTTCCTTCACGCAACTGTGAGTACTTTTGATCTTAATTCTACCTTATTCATCCCAAATACATCGTGATTAAAATATGTATAGCCTATATGTGTTTATCACGGATGTGTAGGAAGACGCGGTGAAAAAAAACACTAAAGGACAGGCTTTGTCTTGTCTAGAGCAAAGCTAGTTTGTAAGTAGCTTGATTTTTTCAAAATATAATTAGGTGGTTTGAAATGTCCACTTCAAATAAGACAAGTAATTAGTCTAAATAGAAAATATGTCACAGGCAACAGTTTAAAAAAAAAAATACTTTACTAGACATATAAATACATCAAATTAGGTTTGAACTCTCGGAAAAGTTTTTTCTTTTCTTTTTTAGCACTGCGTCTTACTACTTGTTCATGTTATACGCTGATGGTTTTAAGGATTAGAAAGGTTATATTTAGATGAAATGTATCCGCATTTGCGTGGAGGGAAAGTAAAAAACAATTTTGGGAAAAACACCCGTAATACACCTGGCTCAGATTGGAACCTCAATCTCCCCTTCATCAGCAGCCTTGCCTATTGCGAGAGTAGAGCGTTAGAACATACGGCCATCGAAGCGGGTGAAAGTTTATTCCTTTGGTGATATACCATGGGCTAAATTGTCTTATTGATGGAGACTGATGATTAAATTAATGTATAGGCTATTTAGACCAATAAAATTGAGTATATTTAAGAAATTGTATTTGCATATAAAATAATAGAAGTATTTCCTAAAAAAGAAATGCATATTTTAAAAATCTAAAAGTCAGTTGCTCAGAAAATGCCTCTGAGAAGGGTATTGTGCGTTCATGGGTAGATTTGGTCTTTTCTGACATTTGAAAAGTTACTACAAATAGTTTTATGTTAATCATAGTAGCAGAAGATAGCTTATATTAGTTTGACAAGTGATGTAAAGTGACAGCTCATAATTGCGTTGCGGATGAATATTAAACTGTGTTTATAGTAGCCTTATATTTTTAACTGTTACAAACGACTAAGGTTAACACGAACCAAGTACATCTGAAGGTGGTAAGAGAGCTGGCAATATTGACGACATGTTTTATGTGTGTGTATGTTTTCAAGGTACATATCATCTGTTTATGTACAGTTCATTTTGCGTAGGAAGAGCCTTTTAGAAAATATACACATATGTTTTTAGTCAAAATTAGTAACATCTCTATTTTATAGGTATTGATAATATCAATCTAAAACGACCACTGGAGATCACATGACTAAACGTATGAATGTGTGGAAGTAGATTCGGTAATTTTTTAGCTTTCAAATAATGCCATTCTTATGAAAATGGAACTGTACCAGTCAGCTGTTTAGGTATGCTTTTTTTTTTAGCACCCCGTCTTACTATCCGCTTGGTTTGTACACATATGTACTAATTAAGCTAATTGTTTTAGGGATTAGGAAGGCTATATTTAGAGGAAGTATACCCACATTTGCGTGGAGGGAAAGTGGAAAACCGCCGTCAATGCATCCGACCGGGATCGAACCTTGATCTCTCCGTCATCAGCGAGAGTAGCACCTTAGACTATGTGGGCACCGAAGCGGGTTTTATGCATGTTAACAAGCCTTGTGGTGTAGACAAAATCGCTAAGTGCTATTCTGCAGATTGATAGCAGAGATTTAGTTAACTTGAATCCCGGAGGGGTTGAACTTGATCTCTCATGTGGTTTAAAAGCAAGCAGTAAAGGTATATTTGGATCACACTAATGGTTCTCTCCTGACACCTTGATAATTAAGTTGCTCCATCCTTATCAAGCTCCGCAAATATGTGTTGATAGTTTAACAAGTGAGGTCAGTTTACCCCACGTGTCAAAATGACAAGACACATTTGTGAGGCTTATGAGTATGGAAATGATTTTAGTAACTTTACAACTATCGGAAAAGCCCAACAACATCGTGTATGGATTATAAAAGAGATTGGAAACTCACAGAAGCATTCATAGGCGTTAATGATTCATAGATTTGGTTAAGGATGCTTTTCAGCAGATAAGTTTCGCTGTCACATTTAATTTTATTAAAAACTTATTTAAAAAACTAATAACGCACACTGTACAACATAATAGTGTTTTTAATATGACATTGAAATAAAACATTCAGATTTTTAAAATAATCCAATAAGACAAAACTGAAACCATTTAATGTAAATTGGAAGTGGGGAAAGAAATGTAGGTTTAGAATTTTTTTAAATATTTTTTTTGCTATACATTTTGATAGTATTTAACTATAAAAAAAGATTTCTGTAACTTTTTTTGTTTTTGCAATTGTAATCTATTGACTTTTCCACCACGTTCATACTATGATGGATGACCGAGACTTTTAGTAAGGACGCGATTGAAAGAACAGTGAAGCCATGTGGTCTACATCTTCCACTTCTAATCAATACCTAAATAATAATAATAATAATAAATGTTATCATAAATGTTGATTGCGAAAAAAAAAACCGCTAGTATATTATTATTTAATCACATTGTCTTACTACCTATTCAGGCTATAAGCATACATGACAATAACTCTAACGAAGTAGGAATGATAAAGGAGGCGTTTTAGAGGTAATCTACCCTCATGTGCGTGGAAGGAGAGTGGGAAACCATTTAGGGGTAAAAAAACCACCCTCATTAGACTCTTATCAGGATCTGAATCCCGATCTCTCTAGTCTAAACATGAAAGTGACATCTTAGACCAAAAGTCGACAGTCGTTTTGGGTCCCGATCGACCTTTAAACATATTATAAATCCCGAGATCATCCGTCCTTTCTTAACTTTACTTTTGCTTTTTTTATATTTATATACATCTTATTTTTGTTTCTTAAACTCAACCTTCCTTGAATACTTTTATTGCTTTTCTATAAAATAAATATAATAAATAAGTTAAAATGTGTATTTTCATATTAAATTAATTCTTTTTTATAGCATTTGACCAATCGAGGTTATTTTGATCACACTCAAATACTATTTGAAATTACTCTATATATTTGAGAGTTTAAGAGATTCAAAGATATACTTTTAATGACTTACGTGATAGAATGAAAATTGCCACGATCAAATGAAAATTGCCACGATCAACCAGTTGCCGACCCCTGCCTTAAACCATTCGGCCACTGAAGCGGGCTAGTATTTTATTAAGATGTTCTTATCGTGTTCTTACTATAATAGGCTAATACCTTGCGGTTGATTTCTCCCCTGGAGAGATGTTATAGAATCTTGCTCCACATTTTTGTAAAAACTAGTTCTGTTCAGTCCAGACGGTGTCCTGTAACACCAAGACTAGGTTCCCTTCTTTTGTCTATTGAGGCGAACAACCGATGTTAAGGGGACAGGATAGTTATATATAGTTATATATATATATATAAGTTATTAATAAACCGGTTTCTGCCCATTCGGTAAAAACTCAATGAAATTAGGCTACTGTATGTCCTGGCTTGCTTGCCACAATATGTACGGTTTTATTATTTCTTATTTTTAAAACCACTTCGTCTGGTGTTTTTCTTGTGCTCGTCTTCTTCATGTTTCATGTTTCTTCTTTGTCTTTCTATTTTTAATCTTCTGGCGTACTCATTAAATCCAAGCCGCCATCATAACTTTTTATTTTTTATCTGCGGGAGCAGCAAAATACCAGTTGTGTTTAATGGAAGATCATAAAGCGCTACCTCCTGACTCTCTGCGAGATGTGGGCTATACGAATTTCCCCGAATTAATGTTCTAGTCTCCTTGTTTTTTGTTATGGTACTACTCACTCATCTCAAACATTTCTATATAAATCTAGACACTAAATGGTTATTTTTAGAAATAAGCTCGATAAGTTATTTTCTGGTGACCTTTAATCAGCATTCAAAACGTGTTGGTGAGTCTCAGATTGAAGACCCATCTACACCCAATATCACCTCTAAGGTAGCTGCAGGCCTTATGGAGAAAAGATGTATTCTGTCTCTCTCTATTAACTGTTGCCATATATCCTCGCTTTCAGCTATGTTGGAGAGTGGTGTGCTGGGGTAAGAATTACTGACTGGCAACATCGACGAAATTTTTCTCATATTTGAGGGAAGATTGACCACGTGAAAACAATAGAACGACGACGCTGTTTCCCAATAATAGCCTTGCAGTTCCCTCTAAGATGATAATTTATCCAGTGTAGTTCGTAGCGAGCGATGTAATCATGTAAGAGAAAGTGTTGTTTTTTTATTCGGGTATTTAACGTGAACCTTTTGTGCAGATATATTATATTAGCGCATGGCTTACAAACTAGCTGGATTCTATAATAGACACAACACCCATCACCCCAACAATTAAATAATCATTGTTAAAGGGAGGGAAGAGCCAATCTTCTCAACGATTCATTCCAATCTTTTCAATGATAAATTTTTCGGCCATCTTGGGAATTTAACTTAGAGCCTTTAGTTCAGTAGGCAGATGCTATACTGACTGAGGTGTTGGGCAATTTATAATTATTAAAATGTTAAGTTCAATAAGCTTACTTGTTTACAAAAGTCGTACTAAAATCGCCACATACACACGGCCAAATGACTTGGATTTGGATCTGCATCTTTAGACACGCAAGATCTACTCTTATGTCCATTGACGAGTAGGTCAGTGTTCGAATCCTGACTGTGTGTGCTTAGGGTGGTTTTAAATTTATGGGGTACCATTCTTCCTCCGTGCAAGTACGGATACATTTCCTCTAAAACTCTACCTTCCTCATCTCTACACCCTTATGTAAGAAAATGCTGATATCGTGTGACGCCAAATATAAACTTTGATCTGTGAAGTCTGTCTCAATCTCATCTTGTGACACTGAACTAAGTTTTTTGTATAGTGTTTTTTTCCATCCTCCTTCCAGATGGATACCACTGAAAGTTTCCATTACTCGAATGATATTTTTCATTCTCTGATTCTCTGGTTTCATTTATTAATTACTTTCTTTGAATGTGTCAAAAAGCTTATAAATGATTTAATTTAAAATTAACTACCTGTGTATTTTGAGATATTATATAAATTATTTATCACTATCGGAGCATACATTTCATTTAATTAGGAACTATTTAAAATTAAAATTGGATTTTACTAGCGTTTAACGCAAGTGTAACTTATTGGCACCTGTAAATTCTGAATCACAGGTCCACCCACCATCAGCTTTCTCAACACGTGAATACCAAGTCTTAAACCAGATCGGGACTCGAACCATATCTCTCAAAGATAGAGGTGGATAGAGTGAATAAAGCGGCAAAGATTTATCTGATTACCAAACTCTTCCTTCACCGCTGACAAGACATCTTGGGGGAATGCCAGGCCTCCACCATGGTTCGGATTCCACGTTAAACTGTAGGTCCTTCATTTCATCTCACAATCACCCTACCACTACACATTAGCGTAAGTGCGTATAACCTGAATGGGTAGAAAGACGCGGTGCTAATAATAATAATAATAATAATAATAATAATAATAATAATAATAATAATAATAACATAACATATTGATGACCTTGCTCATGTTCAAGATCCTTTGCTGTATCTCCTTGTGATTTTGCTTTGTTTTAGTTGCATTTTAATGACCAAGCCGAGGAGGAATACAAAATGGAGTCACACTATCAGTGCTTGAACGTGGCGTGTAATGAATTAGCGATCCTGCGGGTACCCGTCATTTGGCCTAAAAGGCATTTGGCCTAAAGTGTAGGCTAAACGCCTTTAGGCCAAATGCCTTTTAGGCCAAATGCCTTTAGGCCAAATGCCTTTTAGGCCAAATGCCTTTAGGCCAAATGACTTTAGGCCAAACGCCTTTTAGGCCAAATGCCTTTTAGGCCAAACGACTTTTTGTAAAGTTAATTTTTAGACCATTTATTAAAATATGTTTTGCTGTCTTCGGAAACATTCGTTAAGATTTGTAGTGATGCTAATAGATGGCGAGGTGTGTAGTGCTTAGTTAAATAGTATATACTACCGTTTCAAAATATATAAGTCTTTTCTAAATTTACTACTTCCCAAGGTATAGCAGCACGTCCATTATACTGTAGTACCACTTTTGTATGTTGAACTTTTTACATTGCCAAGGTTTTGTACTAGTTTTTGACAAGCCATCTTGTTAATGTGGGGATGTGCCAGGCCACCACCGTGGTTCGGATTCCACGTTAAACTGTAGGTCCTTCATTTCATCTCACAATCACCCTACCATTACACATTAGCGTAAGTGCATAACCCGAACGGGTAGTAAGACGTGGTGCTAATAATAATAATTTTTGTACCGTTTTGTACCAGAAATAAAAAGTTTTGTACCCGTACCGTTTTTTATTAATTAGCACATACATGTGGTCACACCATTTTAATATTTTTTTTTATTTTGAATTTTGAATATATTTTTTTAAAGTGCCAAAGTATATTTTATCAGTCTTTCTAAGTATATTTGTTTATTAATTTTGCTAAATGAATTAATCAATCATTCATTTTTTAATAATCATATTAACTTACTCGAGTTTGCCCACGGCTTCGCTCACATTTAAGTTGGGTAGATTATCTTATTTTTAGCAAATCATCTAAACCAGGTTTTCTCAAACTCTATACTCTTGAGCCTTATATGAACATAAAATTAATTGTTAAGACTCTTATTCTTAGAATAAAATAACTTTTTTACGTTAAAATACAAAAATGAGACATTTATTATTTAATTGATTTAATTATTTTCTGATAAGAGCTTTGTAGAAGTTTATATAAATAGTAAGGTTTTGTAAGATATTAATTAATTTTATTGCTTCATAGGCCAAACAGAATATTAATTTTTTAGTCAATCATAATTTAGGCAAGTCGAAAGAAGTGAGAAATTGGTTCACACCTCATCTGAAATCCCTTTGCGCCTCGCAGTTTGAGAAACCCTGATCTAAACTACCAAAAATATAATTTCAGACACGTATGAGGCGAAAACTTTGTATGTTGATGAAGCCACAAATTAACTACTACCTATAAGAAGTAAAATATATTTTATAAATATATATATATATAATCTATTTTATATATATATGCAGTCTTTGCATCAATATTTGCTCGCTTACGCAGATACATTGTTGAAATGAACACCAAAAGAAATAGTTTAAATTTACTAGCTTAACATGAATTAATTTGAAAGAATCACTCTAGTACTAAGCACCTCAGCTTATCAAATAAATTGTTCTGTTAGTAATTGTTTCTATTGGTTTTTGAAAATTTTCCCTTCTCCTCTCCAATCATAATTTCTCTAACTCCCATTTAAACACATAGTTTTAAGAATACTTTCTTTATCTAAGGTTGTTCTTCTACCTGCCAGCCAAATTTCGATTTTAAACTATAGATAAAAGGTTTTTTATAACTCCCCCCGCCCCTCCCTTGATTTCATGGAGTTACATTTTAAAATGCTCAGACTTATTAATTATTTGGAGTGGTGCATTTACGGGCATGCCAAAATTCAATTTTTAACGACATTGCACTGAGATGTAGTAGTTTCTATTAATTTTGTAGATTTTGGATTCCTTATTCCCAACCCACTTTGAGAAATTTAGAGTCTAACGTTATTTTGGCTATCTGGGATTTGATTTATCTTTATTTATCTGTCAAAATTTTATTTTTTTCCTAATCTCAAAAAGTTTTTTTCTCTATTATACTCCATCACCACTATTTCTCAGAATGCAATTTTAAATAATAATAATAATTATTATTATTATTATGTAAATGTCTATTTTTATTGTTTCCCGTACCTAATTAATACATTTAAATTCGTTACAATACAGAGAAGTAATTAAATATATTAGTTTTTGAAAATGTTGACCTCCAAGCTCCCCTTCCTCCTGCAATTACTCAACTCACTGAGAAATTTCAAATTTTAAGGTTTATTTGGTCATCTTGATTGGACCTTCCTTATACTAAGGCTTCTAGAGTTGTAGGGAAGGCTCGTTCACTTTACCGGCCAGCACTCAGCTCTACCCTAACACGCAGCGCTGCTGTAACGTCTGCTCGTGAACTAGCCAAGCTTGCTTCTGTTCGGATCATGTGACTGTGTAGTGCAGCACTTTTTTTAAATTATTATTCAGCACCACGTCTTACTACCCGTTCGGGTTATACGCCTAAGTACTAATTACGCTAATGGATTAGGAATTGGGAAGGTTGAATTAGTGGAAGTGAACCCGCATTTGCGTGGAGGGAGAGTGGAAAACCATTGAGGAAAAACCACCCCCAGTTCACCCGACCGAGATTCAAACCTCGATCTCCCCATCCTCAGCAGTTGAGCTCAACACGACTAGCGCGTTAGCTATCTACACCACCGAGGCGGGTGCGCTCGTTACTAACTTCTTATTTATGTCAAGTATGCTTCCAAAGTCAATGTGAATAGTAAATGTTTGTATGTTTATTGTAAGCTTTCTTATTATTTATGCGTGAAGGGTTACGAAAAGTGTCATACCGATACTAAGAAAATGCCGGGTAAGCGTTGTATCGTTGCCGTATGCAATAAAAGTAATCTAAGAGATATGGTGTTATACACCATGACTTCCCTAAAGATTCTGATGTCAGACGAAGATGTATTCCCTTCTGAACGAGATGGAAAATCATGATTCATATTTTATTTGCTCAGAACATTTTTTCGCCTAATGAATATGAACAAGACCTTCAGCCCTAACTGCTGTAATTTCCTTAAAAAAGCAAATTAAAATCGCCCTTATTTGTGATGTCTCCGAAAATGTTATCCAAGGGGAAAATATATCACCCGTGAATCTAGGCATTGTATTAGATTTACGAAACAAATAGTAAGTGATTTCATGGCGGGTAAACATGTCACCCCCAATAGTTTTACTTTATGGAAAAGTCCCCTTCTATAGTGAATTTAATTATTTGTTTTAAATAGTTTACTTAACTGCAAGATTTCACATATGCATTTTATAACCTTATTATCCAAATCGATCTTGCTTCATTAATGTGGACAGTAGTCTGGAAGAGAAATCTCCCCATGCAAGGTGGATATAGTTTTATGATATCCGTGCCATCTTAAAACATACTTTAGAAACATTATTTCTAAATTTAATAAATCACGTGGCTGTTTGACACACATAAATATGTTTTGTACAAGAATATAGTTTATTGTAGTACATGAACAAGTGTATATAGTACGCAAGTTAATGAAAGAATTAAGGTATTTGGTGACGTAAGTGTTACCTTAAATTATGTGTTAACTTTTCAATATAAATTTAATAACCCTCTTGTAAGTAGGCCTATTCATAAACCAATTTGTAGTATAGTGAAAGTCTTGAATTTATATTAATGTTCAAATGAGTGTGTCAAACTATATATTTAAAGGGTAATATTAGATTCAGCTACATATATGTTATATAAGTTGGTAATAATATATGCCCCCCTCAAAGTTGGAGATAATATGTGTGTCCTCCACCTATATCCCCCCCCCGCCCCCCCTCTGTTGGAAATAAAGTTGTCCTCTAAGATTGAAGTTCAAATCCCAGCCGGGTGTAACAAGGGTATTTTTCCCTAAAATGAACCCCACTCTCAATATACGCAAATATAGGTACATTCAATCTAAAATGTAACATTCCTCATTCCTGGTTCATTAGGGTAAATTGATGTATGTGTACAACTCAAACGGGTAGTAAGTCACAATGGAAAAAAAAGTATTGTGATGACTATCAAGAGTATCGGCGAAGCTTTATTAGTGTTGGGCGAGGTAGTTTGTAAAAACACTATTTTTAAGGAGTTTTTAGGTGATTGACTCCAAGCCAGTGGAAAATATTTGAAAATGGAATGCCACTAAAAGCTATTTGGGGTCTCCTTTAAGCATTTAGAAATAATAATAGATTGTTTTAGAATCTTTTTGAAGTTTGATGCAAACCATCTTTCAGCTTCAAATTCAAGTATATCAGAGGGAAGTTTAACAAACTGGAGGAAGGCACATTTCGATGGGGGGAGAAAAATTGGGTAATACCCCACCCTATCAACCCTTCCCTCTTTCCCAGTTCACGCTCAATGAGTGACACTCGATATAAAACTAGTGACAGACACACCGTAGAATGTAGATTATTTCCTCAGAGTCTGACAAACTAACTTAAATCTAGAACAAATACAACATCCAGCTCCCTGACAGTTAATTCATCATTGTGAAAGGGGAAAAGCACAGTCAACCAATGATACGTTTTTCGGACATTCCGGGAATCGAACCCGGGACATTTAGCTCAGTATACAAACACGCTACCAACTGAGATAAAGTGTCGGACTGTGTATTGAAATCAACATTTAGTACGGTTTATGTGTTGTTAGCAAAATAATTCTATATTACGTGATAAAATAATTACACCTCTGTACACAAATAAAAAACTGGTACGTTGGTATTAACGCTGTAAGCTACCTGGTCTCATAAGTCATCGCACTCAAAATATAACTTTTTTTGAGTGACGCGGAGGTCGGGGTGTAGTGTAGTGCTTCTTTTATATTCATTCATGTATTAAATTATAAAAGACTTGTGAGATTTAAATGTATTTATTGAATGATCATAATACTAGTGTAAATATTTTTCTGAGAGTTCGGCCATTCATTTTTTCTGGTACAAAGGCTCCTTCGGTCTAAAATGTGAGAACCCCTGGTCTAAGTCAATATATGTTAATGCCTTGAATAACACGCTCTGGTAGCTTTGTCAGTTCGAAGTACTTTAGTATTAATTTTAACCGAAATTGGGTGGGGTGCGAGTGAAGTCTCTATAAGCGAGGTCCTCGGTGTAATAACCCATATCTTGTGTTAAGAGACTTAAAAACTAAAACAAACTTAATTACCAGAATGGTGGCTACTAGTTATATACATTTTCTTGTATACAATGTATGGAAGCTACTATGGTTGTGCTTTTTTCAAATGAGAATATAAGTGGCACTTTTAATATGTGTGTGTTTTGAATATAAAGTCTTAAACCAAGTCTTAAAAAGGAGCCTATGTATACGACTCATCTTCGGTGTCTAATGTTTTAGTTATAAAGTAAATAATTTATGTTTGTATTGAAATTATTAGGGGTTATGGGGGAAGGTGCCCCTTTTACTCCACCCATTGAGTGCGCCACTGTTTCTAAGTAAACGCTTAGTGAGAGGTCATTTTATCATAGATATAATTAATATATAAAATATGATAGTTATTAAAATGGTCTTTATGAACTTATAATGCCCCTTTTTCTCGTCAAGTGAAAAAATCAAAAGTATATCCATTAGCTTTTATTTAATTAAAGGGTACTAAACTTTTAGTTCAAAACCCTTTTAAAAAGGTTTATGATTATATATATATTGTTAATAATGAATACTTTTTGAGCCAGTGTGTTAAAGAGTCTCTCATTTTATATTATTAAGTCAATATAGTAAGTATAGTATTTATCTTAAAAATGTTAAATAAAGTTTAAATGTAATTATAATTATACAAAAATGTACATTTGTTATATTTGAATATGATGTATTTTCACTGTCTAAAATATGTTTTTCAAGTAAATAGAGTAAGCTCTAGTAGTGTTGTTTTTTCATTGTATCTTCATGCCAGTCAATGCTTTCCACATTTAATAGCAATTAGAAGGTAGGTATGAGGAAGATAAAATTATGAGAAGTACCCTCGTTTGCGTGGAAAAACGGGAAACCATTTAGGAAAAATTACCTTAAGTACACCGTGTAATTGAGCAGGCGCGTATGCACATTTTTGTCCTAGATTCATTATTTTATAGTAAAAATCCTTCTTTCAAAAATGAAGATGAAATACATATTTAAAAAAATTAGATATCACTAAACTTTACACAAAAATATACAAATCAATACATTATTTAATCTATATAAAAGCAAAGGATGAAGCAAGAGAGAGGTACCCG
This sequence comes from Timema cristinae, assembly GCA_039000515.1. Classification (NCBI taxonomy): domain Eukaryota; kingdom Metazoa; phylum Arthropoda; class Insecta; order Phasmatodea; family Timematidae; genus Timema; species Timema cristinae. Next base: position 47,634,173 of record JBCFYV010011172.1, read on the forward strand.
CCAACAACTCGTGAAACTCAAAACAAATTATGTTAGTGGGTTTGAAAAAGAACCAAAGGAAAGTTGCCGGGGAACAATGAATTTTTTTTATGGTTTATTTCAAGGTCATTTGCTATTATTAGGAATGGAGGGAGGAAAGGACTGCTGCCTAAACCCACCCTTCAAAGTCTCTTGTAGAGTGCGACGGAGAAGAGAGAAAGAGAAGATTTAGCCTGTTTGCCACGTAACTCAAGTTGGCCCGCCACATTGCTGAAAAAAACCTTTTTTGTCTAATCGTTTGTGCTCTATTTGTGCTCATATGTGCCCGAACATGAACATTTTTGCTGTGAAACTGGCCAATTTAGAAAATATTTAATGTGGTGGGCCAACTTGAGCTCAAGCTAGCCCACCACATATTGAAAAACACAACATAACAAAATTTATTTAAGTAATTCCATTGTGCTTCATTTGTGCTCATATGTGCCCGAAAATGAACATTTGTGCTTTAAAATTAGAAAATCTAAAGAACAATTAATGTGGCGGGCTAACTTGAGTCTTCCTTATACCATAACCTGTAGAAAAAATGGAATTCAAGCTGGCCCGCCACATTTTTAAATATCAATGTAACAAAATTCTGTTTTCACCATTCATTTGTTTTTCGTTTGTGCTCATATGTGCCCAAAAATGAGTATTTGTGCTCTATAATTAGAAAATCTAGAAAACAGTTAATGTGGTGGGCTAGCTTGAGCTCTAGTTGGATCGCCTTCCTTAAATGTTATCTAAAAGGCCTAGATTCACAGCCCTAACGTTAATTTTCGGGCACATATGAGCACAAACTAAGAACAAACGAATGGTGAATATAGAATTTTGTTACATTGATATTTAAAATGTGGCTGGCCAGATTGAACTATATTTTTCTACAGTTTATGATATAGGGAAGATTCAAGTTAGCGCGCCACATTAAATGTTCTCTGGATTTTCTAATTTTTAAAGCACAAATGTTCATTTTCGGGCACATATGAGCACAAATGGAACACAATGATTGACTTAAATAAATTTGGTTATGTTGTGTTTTTCAATATGTGGCGGGCTAGCTTGAGCTCAAGTTGACCCACCACATTAAATATTTTCTAAAATGGCCAGTTTAACAGCACAAATGTTCATGTTCGGGCACATATGAGCATAAATAGAGCACAAACGATTAGACAAAAAAATATTTTTTTTCGGCAATGTGGCGGGCCAACTTAAGTCACGTCTGTTTGCCTCTAGGCTATAAGAGTGTCACTTTTTGGAATGGGAGAACACAAGCGATCCTAGCGGTGAGATATTTTTACCAACCAAAGCTCGTCAGATTTATCCCTCTGGCCTCTGCTGCAGCCATTGACTTTTCGGAGGTCCACTTGCCTACATCGTACGTTTTTCTTGCCCTAGGAAGTTATCATCCTGTAAAGGCTTCCACATTTTGTATTTTTACGTTTTATGAAGACTTAAAAAAAGACCAATGACAATTCCATAAAATCTTTTGTATTTTTTTCACAAGTTGAAATAATTCCTGAGAATGCTTTGCAAATTACTAGAAGGGAAATTAGTAAATAGTTTTTAAACAAAGGACCTATTGTGTTAACATAGCCCATGTTGTTAATAATATCACCGTAATAAAAATAGTTACACTGTTTGAAAAAAAATAACTGTACTAATTTTATATAATAATAGTTATAATAATTCTAACAATAATAATAATAGAGTTAAGGATCTAGTCAAAACCATAATTTAAGTATATATATATATATATATATATATATATATGACCATTGTAATATTTACTGGCAAAATTTATTTAATGCGTCACTATTATTTATATATTAATTATTAATTCAATAGATAAAAAAAAAATGTTCAATATATATCTCAGTAGCGCTAAACGAAAATCGGGCGTCACTTCAGACAAATTTAAAGTGGGTGGGTTGAATATTGGTTTCCACTTTCATTCTGCCTTTCGGAATAAGTTGTCAAAAGTCCCCATAATTTGAATGTACGCATATAATTTTACCGAGCGTAAACGATGCTGAGAATGGGATTTTCTTATTGTTTTTCGTTAACTTTATGACCGTGAGATATATTAACAAGGAAATAATATCGGAAATCTATATATAAAAAAGGTGATATAGTGTTTTGTGAACTACTGATCTAGTTGTATGTAGGATATTGTCAATGTTTTTAGAAATATTGTAACTACCTTGCATCAGTTGTGCTATCTATATTCAGATGAAACAACTAACAGTACCTTTTACTTTCCGAAGATAACCGAAGGTTTTAAATTTACATTTTAGGCCAAATGACTTTAGGCCAACTGCCTTTTAGGCCAAATGCCTTTTAGGCCAACTGCCTTTAGGCCAAATGCCTTTAGGCCAAACGCCTTTTAGGCCAAATGCCTTTTAGGCCAAATGCCTTTAGGCCAAACGCCTTTAGGCCAAACGCCTTTTAGGCCAAATGCCTTTTAGGCCAAATGACTTTTGGTTTCATTTTTAGGCCAAATGCCTTTAGGCCAAATGCCTTTTAGGCCAACTGCCGCGTCCCCGATCCTGCTTGGTTTAGCATCATGGTACTACGGTCTAGCATCAGAACATCTTTATTTATATCTCTTGAAATTAATAATTTATTATTTCACCTTCATTTGTTGTTGACCTTAGGCTGTAGCACGGGATAGTTTAGCTGTTAGTGGCGAGATAGATGGCTTAAAGTCCTTGGTCGCGGCCGAGAGTAATGAGGCTTTAAGATTTAGGTGACCTCCTTAAGAGTTTATTTTGAATTTCAATTGGAGTTGGATTTTAATAGGGCTTTAAGAAGCTCCGAAATATTCAATTTTATCTCTGCACCAATAAATGTACACAACAAATTTAATATCTATATGAACATATCCAAAGTAAATGAATTGTATGCTATAATAACTTTATTTGTTAGCTTGGATATAATGTTACATTTAAAACGCAATAAAACAGTTTTTTAAACCAGCAAATGGTATAAAACTATGTACATATGCATGATATATTTTTTAAATTATGTAAAAAATATAATCAAACTTTAAGTTGACTTCAAGAATATTTCATTAGCTTATATTATATTCTGATCCGCTTCAAATTGAAAAGGAAACTTCAAAACCCCATTAGGCTCTAGTATCTGCGAGGAGAAAAAGCAGGCGAGGTACAAGTGTTTTGACGCTCTTCGTCCTTTTGGGTTCAACATCTTCATTTGTATTAGAACTTTGTTAAGAAAATATATACTTACAACTTCGTGTGAACCAGAGGTTACGTTCTCACAAATCTTTTGTTGATGGCCTTGGTACCCCCACACTGGCGTTCGTGCAGTTTCACGTGTAAGCCTCGCAAGTGGACTGGGTTTGCTTACGACGGACAAGTAGAGGTACAACATTTTTTTTGGTATAAGTAATCTTCAGATGTATATTTTAAACAAAAACGTTTTAGAAAAATTTCAAATTTTTCTAAATTAGTCATTAGTCTATTTGACCTAAACAAATGTAACCCTCATAATGTATGCAGGGTTATTTATTATTTAAAAAACTACCCTGTTATCAATTTTAAACGAATTTGTTGTTTGTAACATGTCGAGTTTAAAAAAAATCACTAAATTAGTCTTAATTTGAGGGCTAAAATGAAAAATGAAAAACAAAAAATGCCCCACGGCATAACCATTTGGCATCTTAACTTTGAAATAAATCCATCATTCCGTCTCAGATGCAGCCCCAGTTACCCACATACAAATTTGAGGACAAAACAAGACCCACTTTTTGGGGGACTCAGGGGGCGCATACACTAAGTTATCAAGATTCATCATAATCTTGAGTTGACAAATTTTCATGATCACAACACTTAATCTATGAAAAAAAAAAAATGTCTTTGAATCTTACATATAACCTTGTATTATCACTAAAAATTTGATAGAAATACACTCCACTGTGCCCAAAAATTAGTTATTTGGTTCGTGCGCCAAACTAACTGTAAAACCATGGTGGCTACAAACGGGAACCTGGAAAAGTCAGGGAATTGTTTGATGCCAGGGAAATGTTAGGGAATAGAATATAAAATACAGAAAAGTCGGGGAATTTAAATACTTGACTTAGTGTGCACCTTAACATTCAAGCAAAATGTGAAAAATTCATTTATCGATGTTAATAAAATACATTGCTTGGATATTACAGCCTTAACATGAGAGGGAAAACAGGTTTTTTTTATAACATAGGGCCAAAAATAGTATCTTAAACATGAAATACGTAGCCTACTGTTAAAACGTTTAGTAGCAGTTAGGATTGTTTTTAAAAATATGTGATCAATGTAACAAACAAAAAAATGCCATTCTTAAAGAAAAACTGCAATGAAGGTTGAGTTGGGAGTTTTTTTTAAATGCTGTATGGATAATCTGGTTAGGTTAGATAATTTTATTGTTAAAGTTTTGTAACCATCCTGAAAACATTTGAAGTGAATGTCACATTATTTTCAAAAGCCTGGTAAACGCCAACATTTCAACCAAGAGAAGAGTTTTCAAGGTTACAAATAGCCCTTACGTCCATGTTACATACTGCGGTGATTGGCACTTCCCCCTCGAGTTGATGGCTATCGATGCCTTGGGATGTCTTCCTGATAATGGGTAGGAAGTGACGAACGTTTGGAATGGCCCGGATTCGATAGACATTCTCATTAATGCCAGCATATTACTATGTCTCCAGGAGGACTTAACCTAACTGCACTGTCTGTTGGTCCTTGTATTAGTAAATGTGAGCGAACTACTGTTAGTGACTTTCTTTGTTATGAAACTCTTTCGAAGCGGACAACTAAGGTGGCGCTGTTTAAGATTGTTTTGGTGATAGTAATTCAAAATTTGATGGTATGGACAGTTTGAAAGTAGTTAATCAAAACTGTTTGGTGGACACATTAGCAAGGCAGTGACCTTAAGTTGATCTACCTTTCTAGAACAAAGGGCAAGATTTGTTTCACGATTAGTGTGGGATGGACGGAAGAGCAAGTCAAGGTCCAGAATTTTGCAGATTTTTTTTTTATAACAAACACTTTTTGGCCAAATTAATTAAAATATTGTCATCCAGAGTCGCAGATTGCTCTGGTATCAATTATTGCTCATATGTGTCTGATGATTCCCGCACGTCCATCATTAACGCAGGCTTGATCTATGAGTGGAGAATGACCCTGAGCATGGGGCGAATCCTGCGTAGCTAAGTGGTAGAGCATTGCCGTAGTAAGCCAAATTCCCGGGTTTGATTTCCATATACAGATGTCGTTTTTCAACTAATTTAAACTAATTGAATTGTGGTCTCCTCCATACGTACAGTGACCTAATTTACAATAATTTGCAATCTCTGTGTTGATATTCATTGTTACAGTAGATATTTTAATTTAAGTTTTTACATATATATGCTGGAAAATAAATACTTTGAGAGCTTTGAAATGTGGTACTGTCAAAGACTTAAGAAGATCAGGTTGACAAATGAAGAAATACTAAGAATAGTGTGTAAGAAGAGAATCATTTATGATGTGATTCTTCGATATAAAGCAAACTGGCTCGAACACGTACTTAAGGGGAACTTTCTTCTGCACGACGTCATGGAAGGCAAAGTTGAGTGAAAGAGGAGGAGCTTAGGAAGAAGGAGGATACACATATCGGATGACTTGAAGAAAGAAAAAAATTCTGGGAGTTAAAGGAGGAGGCAGAGGACAGGACGCATTGGCGGTCTAAGTTCATTGACAAAAGGAATGGACCTGTCGTAAGACAAAACACCCGCATTTGTGTGGAGTGAGAGATAGAAACCATCACCAGAAAACCAGATCAGATGAGGTTAACGCCTTAACTCACAAGCCAATGATGCGAATCGGAGTGGAAGCAGTTAGCAAAATTCATTTTGTTATTGCATAATGTTTTAATAAATAAACAAAAACTAGTTCTATAATAGAATTTTATTTAATTTTACACGTGAAGTGAGGGTAACATTTTCTTTCATTACCATTTTCAAGGAATAGCATACTGGTTGTTTTTATATTCATTTTTAAAAAGGTATATGCAAAAGGATTATAGATGGGATTCCCCCTCCCCCTTTTTAATATCACCTTTGTTATTGATAAAATTTAATGGTTAGTGCTAAATTACTTATTTTATTTTATTATGAAAATGATGGCACAAGATACGCATAAAGTTTGCCAAGAAAATAAATAATTTACTGATACTACTAAATTATTTTGAAAATTATGGCACAAGGTACACATAAAGTTTACCAAGAAAATAAGTAATTTACTGATACTACTAAACTATTTTATTTGTGTATGAAGTTAGCGATGAAAATAAATACGTTTCAGTTATTGCGAAACTATTTATTTTATTTATTGTTGAAAATAGTTGCATGAAAAACTTCTAAAGTGAAAAACTTAACTACTATTTTATTATTATTATTAATAATAATAATAATAATAATAATATTTAGCACCGCGTCTTACTACCCGTTCGGTTTATACGCTTTAAGTACTAATTACGCTAATGGATTATGAATTGGGAAGGTTGAATTAGAGGAAGTGAACCCACATTTGCGTGGAGGGAGAGTAGAAAACCATTTAGGAACCCCCCCAGTTCACCCAACCGAGATTCGAACCTCGATCTCCCGTCCTCAGCAGTCGAGCTCAACACAACAAGCGAGTTAGCCAACTACGCCACCGAGGCGGGTTACTATTTTATTGACTTTGATCACACAGCCCATTAATCGGGATATGAGATAAGAGACAACATTTGAATAAGAAATTGCATTGATGTTTGGTTTCCTGCATTCTAATAAACTACTGATATTATTCCAATTTTGCTGTTACCAAATTAAGAATGCAGAAAAACACATTTTTAAATGTGTGATGGTTCAAGAGGAATCTTATATCTTATTTTCCGGTTAATCGACTGTAAGATGGACTCTTTAAGATTTATTCGATAACAGAACTGAGCTTAGTGTATCAGTAAATAAATATAGAGAAGCAGAGGGATTTGTATAAAATATGCGGGGCATTGGTGGGTATGCGGACTAAATGTCAGGCTCATCTAGTCTAGTTTGCCTGTGACGGGAAGGTTAAGGATCTATTCCAAGTCGTTTCTACTGAGGGTTTTTTTCCTAAATAGTTTCAAACTTATCTTACACATAAATACGGCTCCAAATTTTACCTTTCTAATCCCTACCCCACTAGCGTGATCAAAATGCGTATCTAGACCATAGGGGTTGTAAGATGCGGTGGATTAAAAAAACAACTAAAAGTGGTCATTAGATTAATAGCTGCTCATTTGATTGGTTTTTTTTACCACCACGTCTTACTATCAGTTCGGGCCATACGAATATGTACTAATTATGCTAATTTGTTTGGAATGAGGAAGTGTACCCGCAGTTTTGTGGAGGGAGAGTGGAGAACGTTTATAGGAAAAGCCACCATCTCAGACTGGGATTCGAACCTTGACCTTAACCTCGTCGGCAATCTATTCTATTGCGAGCGTTGCTATATCATCTCTTAAACCAGTGGTTCCCAACCTTTCCAGCTGACGCACCCCTTAGTAGATCATTAAATTCCTACAGCCCCTTCCCCTATCTTTTTGAAAAAGTTATATAAATGTCTTTAAAAAATGCTTTCTATTTACTTGCTTTATTTTTTACTGACAACAAACTGGTAAGAAAAAATTACTGAAAACTAGTGTGATGGCTAGCTATCACAGTATCGTTTTCATCAGTTCTTGAATATTGAGTTTGATGTTTAATAGAGCACACCGCAAACCACTCTCTACTTCAAGTCGATAAACGTTGTTTGGGTTTTATGAAAGTCAAAATTGAAAATTTGGATATGTTGAACCTGGCCACTTAAGGATGAGGGGGGTATAGATTAAAGTTTGGGGGTAAATCAGAGGCTTGCAAGCTTGAAAATAAACATGCACACGAGTGTCTTATTTTTTGATTGGTCACCTAATACTTGTATCACATCTGGTAGGCAATGTTGCCAATACCACGAGAACAAATTATATTCATTACTTTGGAAAAGTGATTGAATTAAAAAAAAGTCTTCAATTTTTAGCTGACTTTAAACTTTATTTCTGAATTAGTCCATGTCTCTCTTATAAGTACTTCACGTCACTGTTTTGAGACAAACACGAGAACTTTATATGTACTTTAGATTAAGACTAAACGAGATCTCTGTCATATTTAAATTAATAGAAACCGTTATTTGCAGGGGTTCTTATGGGTTTTGAGATCTAAAAGTTGTTGGCCTGGAAAATGTGTGTTTAATGTGAGTTTCCACCATTTTCCTCTGCACCATTCATTAATTTGGTGTGAACATACACTTCCGTTAGTAAAAACTGGAGTTCATGGATCATGATGTATGTAACTAGTTTTACTGCCATGTTTAATGTGCACTTGAAGAAGGGGCGTACATCAGCACACGACGTGCTCTCAAACGCTCAAAAAAACAATAAACATAAACAAACAATAAACTAAACACTACATTAGCTCTGTTTGAACATATTGAGAGCCGTGTGACTATTTGTTTAAGAACTCTTTATCATTTTCCATTGTGGTATTTAATGTCCACTTTTTAAACACATGTAAATGACTTACTAACCTAATCCATATCATGGGTCAAGTTCATCTTTGTTGGGGAGGTTAGCGTTCGAACCCACGCCAGTCTCACTGAGGGTATTTAAACCATTCTCTATTCATCCAGATGTAGATATATTTACAAGTCTACCTTCCTCATCCCTTCCCCATTAGTGTAAATATTCATATATTCCAACCGGGAAGATGGATAGTAAGAGGCGATGCCATTAAGGGGAAAAAAAACTCCAGTTTGCAAATTGTGATTATAATTAACTGCCTAGTTAGGTGACCTGGTGGTCTAGGGGTAAGGTGTCGGACTCCTGTGCTGGGGGTCCGGGGCTTAATCCTCGGTCCCGGCACAGATTTATCTGATTACCAAACCCTTCCTTCACCTCTGACAAGACAACTTGTGAATGTGGGGAATTCCAGGCCTCCACCGTGGTTTGGATTCCACGTTAAACTGTAGGTCCTCCATTTCATCTCATAGTCATATCACTATTACACATTAGCGTAAGTGCGTATAACCCGAACGGGTAGTAAGATGCGGTGCTATATAATAATAATAATAATAATAATAATAATAACTGCCTCGTTCCCTTTCCTTTTTGACTGACAAGATGTTTCGGATGATTAATGCACACGGGAAACGTAAACAGTTTACAAGATTATTCACTTCGGGAGCCAAAAGAAATTCGCGAGGGAAGAGAAAAAGTTCTCACTAGGTCGTTCGTTGTTCATTTGTTTCTTTGAAGCTATTTTTAACGATGGTTTATTTTTGTGTACATACTTCCGGCATTTTCTGAGCTATCGCACTCTAGCTATATGTATACTCAAATGACGTAATAAACCAACTAAACTCTGCCTCAAGCTCCAAATTTTAAAATCACGTTAGAAAAATTCAGTTTCTTAAATAAACTAGTAATATTCAGGGCTGTAATGAGGAGGATAGGTTTTAAGCCAGTGCATCCGCATTAGTATGAAGAAGTACTCGGAAAACCACATGGGAAAAACAACAAGCCAGTGTATTCGTCAGAAATACCTCGTGACTACTTGTGTGAGAGAGCGTGGAGATGTTTGAAAATATTGTCTTAGCGCAACTTTCACTAATTTAAAGAAACAGGATAGATAAGGCGAATTTTAAGGGATGCACTCTCATTCGCTTTGAATAAAAATAATAGTATGGTAACAATCTGTAAATTATTATTAATAGCACCGCGTTTTGCTACCCGTTCGGATTGTACGCTCATAAGCTAATGTGTAATGGTAGGGTGATTGTGAGATGAAATGGAGGACCTACAGTTTAACGTGGGATCCAAACCACGGTGGAGACCTGACATTCCCCACATTCACAGGTTGTGATAAACACACGTCTTGTCAGAGGTGAAGGAAAGGTTTGGTAATTAGATAAATCTGTGCCGGGACCAAGGATTGAACCCCGGACCCCCGGCACTATCTGTAAATTGATTTCTTCAAGGCGTCCGGTTTTCAATTCCTGACCTTCCATGCCAAGACCGAAGACTTAAGGCGATGTCACTTTTGCTGAGTAAACCTTGCACGTTTTAAAAATAATTAAGGTGGGCGCAAGGAAACGTGAGTTAAGTCAGTTAAAAAAAAAATCGTGACATAATACATTTTCTTTCCACTAAAATAAATAAACTAAATATTATATTGAAACATTTAGTTTATTTTTCTAATCATAGCAATCTCATCACTTCTTGAATATATGTCATGGGCATCACGTAATTTGACCAAGACTTTTTATATTCGTCTAAAAAATTTCACATCTAATGCCATTATAGTCACGACAACTATTTTTAACAACTGTTGAGACTGCTGTTTAGAAAGTTAAACTAAACGGATCCATGGTAGAAATATTTTATTTATTTTGACCTAAAAGACATTTTTCAATATAAAGGATAAACATACGGACCTTTCTGCCCTCTCCCCCTTTAATATATAGAATATTAATGATTTCAAAATTATGTTTTTACATCCTCCCACCAGTTAACTATTGGCTTCATAACTTGGTCACTACACTAAGCGTTACAAACTATTTTTCACACTTTAGTTCCAATTCGATGGTTACTAGGAACTCACTCCAAACACATATAAAAAGTGACACAGTGGCCAGATCCAAGTCCCTAAATTATAGCATTTTTCTCCCCTCGACCCCTCAACCCCTCTTCTTTTTTTTTAAGCATTGCGTCTTACGACATGTTTGGTTTATACACCCATGTATTAATTACACTAGTGTGTTAAGGATTAGGAAGGTTTTTAATTTAGAGGAAGCGCATATGCATTTGCGTGGAGGGATAGGGGAAAACGATTTATATTAAACTCAATGCACCCGATTGGGATCAAACCCCGATCTCTCCATCTTCAGCACACTATTCTCTTGCAAGAGTAGCACCTTAGACCATACAGCCACCGAATCTGGTTATATACGCAATTTTAATTACGCTAATGAGGTAAGAATGAATAAGCTAGAATTTAGAATAAATACTCCTGCATTTGCGTGGAGGGAGGATGAGAAACCTTTTAAGGGAGAAAAACTTCTCAATACACCCAATCGGTATTCGATCCAAGCCTGTCATAAGCAAATAACCGCATAGTGAAAGGGAAGTGGTGTGGTTGGTTTTAAGAGGGGGGGAGGAGTGTAAACAAAGTAAAGTGGTCGGAGCCACTCTCAGCGTCAGAAGGTGGTCCGCGAACAAGTGGGTCACTCACGCTTCTCTCTCCTCTTGAAGGATCTTCTCCCCCATAATACACCACGCCGAGTTCACTCACTCGGGGTCTTGGCTTGTTTGTCAGGGGGAAAAGTCCCTTTAGTTCTGCCAACAGCTCCAAATTGCACAAAAGACTATATAACCCCCTTCTTCGACTTCGTTTTCGGGTTTTGTTGTGATTGGTAATTGGTACTTTTATCAAGACGGCTATCGAGGAAACCCGCATCGTCGGGCACGCGGACTAAGGACCAGTTTCATAGTCAGATTGAGTACGTCTCAAGTGCGGTGCTACACTAAATACAAAGACGACACTACCTAAATTCGAATGGAATGGGCCGTTCTCTGATAGGTAACTGACCCATTCCATTCTGGTTTAGGTAGGTGTCGTCATGTACTTAATGTAGAGCCACACTTGAGGTGTACTCAATTTGACTATGAAACTGGTCCTAAATGTCAGGTTCATTTAGTCTGACTTGTCGATGACAGGGAGGCTGGAGCTCGAATCCCAGCCAGGTGGGTAAATGTGTGTACACTACCTGTAAATCTCTACTTCATTAATGTAATTAATAAATATAAAAAATGAGATCAAACTACATTATCTTAATGACACAAATAGTGTACTTTTTATATCTTGATAGTTTTATTATATCTCATTTTGGCATCATAAATAATATCGTCATACTATATTAATTTGGTTTTTCAGTCTAACTCTAAGAGTTTTTTTATTAATATTCAGTAATCGATCATTGTAAATATTGATTTGAGATATTTTTATCTTTATTTTGTTGTTTATAGACCTACTTTCAATTTTCATACATGAAGGGCCTTGTTGAATACGTCAAGTCATGTGAATAACAGCTGTAACTTTTGATAGATATTAACACCACCATTGAAATAATACCAATAAAATTTATTAAAATGTTATCATTGCTGACCCTATGAAAACACCTTTGACTTTCTAAAAAAAAAACCTTGAAAATTGAACAGGGTTTACCGGCAATTTTGCTCGTAAGACATAAGGGTAGTTTTTTCTGAAGGAATTTTCATAAATGAAATTACTCACATATGCTTGTTTACAATGAATGAAACGTTTCTATCCTCAAGACACAGTTTTTTTATTTGTGTTTTTAAATATGGAAGAAACGCCTTTTTAATGGTTTAATATCCAATACATAAAGATATATAATATATATATATATATTTGCTTTCGTATAGGCTGAAAGATTTAAAAGTTTTGTCAGAAAGCTAAGGAATTAAAATCAAACATGAGGACCAATGATAAAAAAAAACCTTTTAAGACCGGAAGGGGGTGGGGGTAGAGATAGTAGAAGCTGTAAACAATCCCAATAAGGTGTATTGACAAGTAGCAGGGTCGAAAACACTTATAAATAATCGGTTTTAAAAAAAGTTATTTAAAAACGTGTAAGAAGTACTGTTCTTTTTTTTTGGTCTCTCTTGGTGGCCCGGCGGCTACGAGTGGCTCCGTAGCGCGGACTCACTCGTAATTGGCCAGTTTCGGCACGCAAGGTATGTCCGGTGAGAAGGGAACTCATGTGACCTCCTGTCTGTCACGTGATCAGACTCGTTGGTGTGCTCCACAGGTTGGTCCTTCATCCTCTCCATTGACTCCGGCAATCCTTTGATGTTGACGGTGTCGGTCCAGGCTATTATTGACTCGTCTTTATTGCCTTTCTAAAGTGTTTTATTCTGGAAAAACGAGGTTATGAGCTTTCAATTCACAAATTAAAAAGTTTTATCTGGTTTTGAACAATTAAGTTTTTTTTTAATATTATCATCCATCACACGCACATATGGTCACAGAGTCTAAGTCGTGTAGGGGACACAAGAAAAGGCCAGTGTTTTTGCAGTTTTTATTGCAAAATCTTTCTTTAGCTAAAATAAATCAAACCTTTCTCCAGTTGAAACATAGTTTAATTGTCCTCAAATAATGACATCAACAGTTGTAAACCTGGTGGTTTAGGGGTATGGTGTTGGACTTCTGTGCTGGTGGTCCGGGGTTCAATCCTCGGGCTCGGCACAGATTTAGCTGATTACCAAACTCTTCCTTCACCTCTGACAAGACGTATACTAACCACAACTTGTGAATGTGTGGAATGCCAGGCCTCCACCGTGGTTCGGATTCCACGTTAAACTGTAGGTCCTCCATTTCATACCACAATCACCCTACACATTAGACATTAACGATAAGTGCGTATAACCCGAACGGTTAGTAAGACGTGTGTGATGATGTTAATAATAATAATAATAATAATAATAATAACGGTTATTTAATATCTGTCATGAGCATAGCGGCATTAGCTGACACAATTTTAAATTAAGAGAAAAAGTTTTCATTAAATTCCAGGACAACCTTGACCGGTATTCAAAAACTTTTAAAATCACCGTGAGATGAAAATTAAACTCTGTTTGTACTGGAGAAATATGTGATTTATATCGTCTAAAAAAAATTTAGATATAAAAACGGCAAAAAAAAAAAACACTGTGCTTTTCTCACGTTCCCAACTTTAACAACCTTTGGCAAGTGTTCTAGGACCAAATCTCCTACGGGTGCTTTACGGGGTAGGGATTCCCCATCTTTCACACTACCCACATCTTCTCTAGTACAACTTTCTTTTCTATACCCCTTATATTGAGATTTAAATACCCTTGGTATTAACAATGATAGCACAGTTATTAATCGTTTTTCCATCAATTTGGAACATCAGCAACTTGCACTAACTGATATAAATATAAATACACAAGACGAATAGAACAAGGTAAGTCCTAAAATGCACTAGCAGATCACCTGGAAGGAGTAAATAAAACCATCAATTTAAACTAAAATCCCGTTAACACCCCGAGTCGAGATTGAACAATGATCTCCTTCCTTAAATTCAGGAAGTTACACTACCACATCAACTCTCAGGTATTATGATTTGGTTTAGCTACTGCCACCTAAATACCGATAATTACATCTAATAGCTTATCACCGCGTCTTACCACCTGTTCAAGCTATACACATATAAGATAATTACTCTTATGGGGTGGAGATAAGGAAAAAAGCACATTTGAGAGGTAATATACACGCATTTGCATCTTAGAAAAACCAGCCTCAGTAGACCCGACCGGGATTCGAAACCCTATCTCCCCGTCGTCAATAGGTCAGTCTTTCACGAGAGTGGTGCCTTGGAGATCACTCTGTCACTTTAACCTAATAACCGATATGCTTTACTGCATTCTCATTTCTCACTTATACAAAACCAGTATTATTTAACATGCACTTCCCACACAAACTGTATTTCGTGTTCTGATATAATCAAATTGACCCACTAGTAGGACAGTTGCAACATCTAGTCCCTCAGCCGATGATACACCGGTTACAAATTCTCGACATGCAGGGAATCGAACTCTAGAACCCCAACTCGTTAGAAACACAGAGCTAAAGTGCGCGTTACCATCCATTCCTTAGTTTATGTTTACAATTATATGATTTAATAAATATTTGCCAAATGTCTTCAGATATTTTAAAAGTGATTTTAAGAATTTTTACATTTAGTTATTATGTTTTTGAAATAACTTTTTTTTTTAAAGGTCTGTTACGCATCACACATAATTCAAAACATAATAACAAGAAATTGAGATTCAAATTTGAATCCTTAAAACAAACTATAGGACCGGTTACACGAAGCCGCACCGCATCGCACCAGCGCGGACGAATCGTTGAAAGAACGTGTAGACACCTACCATCGGAAAAAAATGTTCGGGAGCTTCCAAAAGGAATTTCTTTCACAGCCGTTGCACGTGTGACGCTCTAGTAAATTGTTTCCATCATAAGTCATCACAAGATAAACAATATTATATACAACTTATAGAACAACATTCTTCTTCTTAATTAAGTTAAGATTTTATTCTTCATAATTAATATTATTATTTAGCACCGCGTCTTACTACCCGTTAAGGTTATACGCTTTAAGTACTAATTACACTAATGGATCAGGAATTGGGAAGGTGAATTAGAGGAAGTGAACCCGCATTTGCGTCGAGGTAGAGTGGAAAACCATTTAGGAAAAACCACCCCCAGTTCACCCGAACGAGATTCGAACCTCGATCTCCCCGTCCTCAGTAGTAGAGCTCAACACGACTAGGGCGTTAGCCAACTACGCCGCCGAGGCGGGTCATAATTAATAGCTAACTTAATTTTATTAAAATAGGTGAAAACTTATGCAAATAAAAATACAAACTTATTTTATAATAGAACTCAGTCTATAAAGAATATAAAAATGGTTTTCTTTTCTAGTTACAATACTCTTATACTTGGTTTAATAAAGTGCGGTGCTATAAAATGCGGTACGGTGCGGTCGGTGCGGGTAGGCTTCGTGTAGCCTTACGCCCTTAACGCCCTTTTCTTAGTTATAACCGGAGATTTAAACATCCGTTACAAGTATTGTTAACTCTTTATCGTGAATTGTTATAAAATAAGGAAAGAGATAATAGCTTAAGGAACTAAAATCTACTATACATGTCTGTTTTCTACATAGAAAAGAGAAGACTGTAAAAGAGTATCTCGTCTCTTGTTCGGTTCTTTCAGCCCGTAGCACCCTGGGCAAGTCACGCCCTCTCCTTTGTTTAACTTTTTATTTTTAAATGGATTCCCGAGTCGGCGCGGGGTAGTTTAGTTCTCGTTCAGTATTTTTTTAAGTTGTGTTTTTATTCACATAAATTTCGTGATAACACGTGTAGTCTTAAAAGTACAATTGAGTGCACAAAACGCTAGAACGGTTGCATTCACTATTTTTTCTACGGAAAATTTAAACTAATGGTTTTCTTTTTAAATGCTTTGATCTCCTTTCTGCTAACAGATCCTGTCCTACAACTCACAAAAAGGTCAGTCAGTCAGTCAGTCAGTCAGTCAGTCATCTTTGTCAATGCTCCAGAAACAATTTGTAGCTACGCGAAACCTAGTGAGTTGATGGTCCCGGGTTTAAGACTAGGTGAAACCAAAAGTTTTTTTACACTTAAAAATTGGGTTTGTTCACTTACTCAAAAACGTACATTAACTTGTATGGACCTAGTTGATGCTTGGCTTAGAGTTAAAAAGTTATACCTAGTAAAAATAAGCACAGTTACATCAAACAATAAAAAAATTGATACATCATCTAAATTCAATGCGATATAATGTGTTGTTAAGCCAGGAATCGAGACAGACGTAGCCGCAACGGGGGGTCAATCGTCCCTTGGACATTGCACTTGGTCACAACTGACCTAAGGGTAAGGCTTAAAATCCCTACCAGATAGACTGAGGGTAATTTTCTACAAACTCATGTACATTGGGGGTTCCACGTACAGTAGCCCTATGGCTTCTTTAGTGCTGACTGACAGCTCACAGCTGACTTCTGACAGTCATCATTTAGGTGTATACCTAAATTTTGACTGTCAGAAGTGACAGCTGCTAAACACATGTTTTTGCAGATCATATGGTTTGGTGTAGGGATACACAATTTGTTCTGATAACTTTTCAAAGCCCGTGAGCTGTCAGCTGTGAGCTGTCAGTCAACACCAAATAAGCCATAGGGCTACTGTACTAAACGTCAAACGTATAAAGTCTGGTTTTTTGGTGACGATGAGGCTGAGAGGGTTCGAATCCAGGCTGGGAGTACTGAGGGGTCCCCTCCCCGCTCCTTGGATGATTCTTACTCTCCTATGAAATTGTGGATACATTTCTTCTAAAGTTCTGCCTTCCTCATCCTTATCACATTAGCTTAGTTAACAGTATGCGTATAACCAGAGCTGGTGCTAAGATGCGGTGGAAAAAATTATCAATAACAAATAATTTTTGAATATACAGTAAACTCATTTTACACTGAAAGGTATCACAGGCTTACATTGCACTTTTCCACTATGGCGTGGATTTTAAGATAGGGCCATTGTTTTATCTATCAAAGACTGGTACCTATCAGGGTAGACAAAGGGTACGGGTACCTACCAAACACAAGTGGGGTGATTATCCACTGGGTTCACACTTGAAGAGAACGAATCACGTAATACTACAGACACCTACTTTCCTCATTATGTGAAGATAATAATCGTTTACACATACACATTATTTATACATAGGCCTGTATACAGGGTTACTTGCGTACATAGAAATGTACATAACTAATACATACACACAATCTGTAACCAGCTCTTGTGTTGATCACAACTGAAATAAATAAAATGTCAGTTTCAAGAAACTGTTAAAACGTAATTTTAATTTGCTTTTTTAAATTACTACGCTCAACAGTAAAGTCATTAATGAGACAATCTAACTGGAATGTACTGGGAGAGTATTCTAAAGGAAATGTTCCCATTTAAGCGTGGAGAGTGAAATGGTAAACCACCCTCTGATGCATCCGGCCGAGATTCGAACCTAGATCTTCCCGAAACCTGCAATCCATTAAAACCCAGTAGAATCAACCTCCCTCCATCCACTCTATTATAGCTTTTTTTTATATTATGAACCACGTCCAACTGGACATTTGGGCGACCCGCCTATTCACATTAATGGAGTAGGCATAAGGAGGGTAGAATTTGGATTTAATGTAACCACATTTACCTATATTATAATGGGAAATCAACTAGGAAAAATAACCCTCAGTACACCCGATTAGGTTTCAAACTTCGATATCCCCATAATAGGTAGTCCAGTCTATTGCGAGAATGACGCCTTAGACCATGCAATCATCGACGCGGGTCCAATCTTTATTCTTAGCACCGCATTTTACTGCCCTTTTGAGCTATACATATATGTACTCATTATGCTAATGTGTTAAGGATAAGAAGGTTGGATTTAGAGGAAGTGTACCCGCATTTGCATGGGGGAGTGGAAAACTACCCTTAGTACACCAGATCTAATCCCGATCTCCTTGTCGTTAATAATACAGTATTTTGCGAGTGTGTCGCCTTAGAGCATGTGTCCACCAAAGCGGGTTATCACATTGTCCTCACCTGAGTTTTTTTTAACTCTGAGTGTACCCCAGTGGATGCTTTTAAAACGCGTACCGGCTACGCACACGGTATAGCCATTTTCTTTAAACGGCAATCCTCATTCATTCTCCATCCATCCTTCGTTTTCTATTTCCAATAAGAAGTAAAAGCTAAATAAATAAAAAAAAGTGTTATCGTGGGCTTGTATCGCGCCGCTGCGAGAGTCGACGAGGATGATTCGTGCGACACGCAATGCCGAGACGACGAAAACTTAACAACAAAACCAACGACATGAGGTAACGAACGAACGAAAAAAAAGAAGAATGAAGAAAACAAAGTTTGCTTTTTTTTTTTTACCTCCCGAGATATCACGTTAACAATCGATAGTTGGGGTCCTGGTACGGAACAGCTTCCACCCACACACACTCACCCACCCCCTTTCAAAAACCTTCTTATTTCCCCCTGAACCCCTTGAAAATATGTTGGAGGAGGGTTTCAGCCGTTTATAGGGCAGACAAGGTATTTCTCCTTCCACCGTCTAAACTTTGCTTTGCGCTTCATTGTATGGACATTATGATAAAACAAGACTTGGGCTTATTTATAATTCATACAAGGTTCTTTCTCCTATCTTAGAATAATTTTTACTCAGAAGTGTGAATTACATGTGTGAAAAAGTCCCCCTCCCCGGTGCACCCGACTGAAATATGAACCCTAATATCCCCGTCGACGGCATCCAAGCGATACGAGAGTCTTAACTCTTTACTATTATTATTAGCACCGCGTCTTACTACCCGTTCGGGTTATACGCACTTACGCTAATGTGTAATGGTAAGGTGATTGTGAGATGAAATGGAGGACTTACAGTTTAACGTGGAATCCGAACCACGGTGGAGGCCTAACATTCCCCCATTCACAATATGTATTGTCAGAGGTGAAGGAAGGGTTTGGTAATCAGATAAATTTGTGCCGGAAAACTCTTTACTCTTTAGATATTTCCATCACCGCTGCGGATCAAACGTTATTGTTCATTGGGTTCGTCTCTCATGCACAGGGGCTTTTGGTACATCCTGTATGGATGTAAATAACCGAATTCAATAAAGTACTTTTGGTTTCAAATTTCGGGAATTCCTCAATACTAGATTTGTTAGCCCGAAGAATGATGGTTAGATGGTTCGAGGCATTTGACTGTCGTTAACGGAGATATCGGTGTTCAAATCTCGAATTTTGGGAAGGAACGGTTGGAAGGGGTGCATTGAAGTTGTTTTTCCACAAACTATTGTCTCTTTGATTCTCCCATCTTCTCTCCACACTTGTTCTGGTGTACTTCCTCTTAAGTACTCTGTTCATCTTTTTTCCATTATAGATTAGTTATCTTTACACCGCAGCATACAACCCTTTTAGTCTACACGCGTATGTATTAATTTCATGAATGTGATAGCGATGAGGAGGGTATGGTAAGACAAAAAGTGTCCGAATTTACGTGGTTGGAGAGTGGGAAACTATTAAGGAAAACCACTTTTTATAGCCATCTGAGCCTAAAACTCCAGACATAAGCATCACCGAGACACTAGTCTAAATGATCCTGACACTTAAACCGCGCCATACCAGTGCGGTTAGGCCTTTTGCTAAACTTACATCTATTAGTAATAACAATTATCGTAAAGTCCAGCCCCAAAGTATGATCACTTTTAATCTTTTGTTTGTTTATTTATTTTGCCTAAGAGCGTGTCTCGAGACTTATTTTTCACTGGGCTATTAACTTTTTTCACCCGTTTCGGTGTTCGCATAGTCTAAAGCGTCACTCTCGCGATAATCTAAACTGCCGATGACGGGGAGATCGGCGTTCGTATACCGGCTGGGTGAGGGTTTTCCCTAAATGGTCTTCCGTTTTTCCTCCACGCAAATTCGGGTACATTTTCTCTAAATTCAACCTTTCTCATTACTAACAGTGAACGTAATTAAATCTATGCGTATAACCTCAACAGGTAGCAAGACGTGGTGACCTAATAAGATACAAGACTTTAAAATTCAACTAATATTGTTTTTATGTAAATAATATGGATTGAATCATTAAAAGTTAGACAGTTATAAAAATTATTATATACATAGAAACAATATTAGTATATTTAATTTTAAAGGCTTATTATTTCTTATTGCAACACTCTTTACATGAAATACTATTTTAGAATGTTTTTAAAATGTTTATTTGATCCGACTTGGTGGCCGCATGGTCGGACTACAAGGCATCACTATCATAGTAGACTAAACTGCTGATGGCAAGGAGATTGGGGTTTGAACCCCGGTCGGATGTACCGAGGGTGGTTTTCCCTAAATGGGTTTCCATTCTCCCTCCACGCAAGTTCGGGTACAATTCCTCTGAAGTTAACCTTCATTACCAAAACACATTACCATAAGTAGTACATAATCGTATAACCGTGATGCTAAAAAACTTTATTTGGTCCCTTTGCATATTCACTTTAGATACGTCCTTTTTAGCTAAAGTCCTAACCCTGAAATAATGTCTTTTATCAGCCTTAGATATCGTTCAATATGTAGATTTAATAGCCTGTTGGTTATCATTATCTGTGTTCATTATTTTTTATTGGTTAAGAAATTGCAGGTTGAATCTTACAACAGTACTTTAACTTCCACTTTTGGGAAAAGGATATTTGAGAAATATCTTTGACACATTTTTGTTTATAGGTAAATAAGAAAACTTGGTGAAACTAATACTGAAGAATATTTTGTTAGTAACACTATTTTAACGATATTTTATACTCTCACCGGTACAACAATGGAATTTGTTTGTCTGAAAACTTGGGTGAAAAGGTTAGTTTTATCCAGAAATGTAGGTCTACCTAACTTAAATATTGAACAAACATTTCAGTTTTCATACTCGTTGCCAAATTTAAAATGTTTAGGCGCTAAGAAAGAATAAAGTTATTTTTCTAAATGTTTATGTGTATGAATAATCTTTGCTATCACACTTTTATTAATAGCAATAATTTTGTTTTTGGAAATAATTTTATTTCAAATATTATCTTTTTTAATCTTTGTTTCGCAATATAAAACTTTTAAAAACGTAATAAAAACTAGGCAATATGTATTGTTGGTGGGGTAAATTCTCAGATATGCGTGGGTACTTTAATAATATGAGTAATACTCATATGTATAGTTAATACGTCATTTATTTTTATTTTTGTATAAAATATCAAAATGCATGCATGGTATATGTAACACATAAAATAAATAAATTTATATTTATATTATTTGTTTTTAAAATTGTAATTTCATTAAAAATATAAATGTTTTAAAATAATCAAATAAATTTAATTGCTAGAGTATCTGGGAGATTTAGATTTAGGCATTTTATGTGCAATTTCTAAACACAAATATAACATTGCAAAAGTAACAAATTAACTAAAAGGTGAACAAAGTGTTTTTATCTATTTTTAACAAATTATTTTTTCTTTTGGAAACCATTTTAGCGCTTTGAAATAATACATCTATTTCTTAAAATAATAAATATATATATTTTTAATTTCTTAACACTTATTGTAATAAGGTCCACTTTAAATGTATTTATTGAGGTTTATTGACGCTATTAATAATACACAATTCAAACTTAAATAAATATGTATCAATGAAAATATGAAATAACTCAAAGCGTGTCAATCACAAGAAAACCGATGTTTTTTAAAAAAGTTAAAGTTAGTTTAAGAAATTCACTCTCCACCCTTAACTTATCTCAGCACTTCTAATTTCTTACGGACAATTATTTGTTCATTGGGTATCAGGACGAACCCTTTTCTAAATTAAAAAAAATATCAAAACTATTCGGAATAGAACCAGCTAATGGCCCCCCTGCCCCTCAGACTTGCCTAATAAAAGTTATGTCAAAACTACTCGGAATAGAGCCAGCCAGTCCACCCTCCCCCCTCCAAAAAAAAAGTGTATAATAAAAGTTAGTACGGCCAACACCAGGGATAATAACGACCGTATTGGAGAGGGAATGGGGTAGCCACCGTTTTATTGAAAATCCCCACCTCCAAACCCCATTTAACAAGGCCCAGACTCGAACTTCGATCTCCTTCTAATCGGGTATCCAGTATTTCGTAAAATTGATGCCTTCGGACCTTGTGGTTGATATCCACTGATCATGTATAAGTTAAATGTATATTATTGTGAGGCAATTACTAACTGTAAACAGAACCTGTGCTTTCTATCACTTCACACAACTGCTTCCGGTTTATTCACTGGCATGTGTTTGTCACATACTCCACGAAGCATCTTGTGTGTCATGTAGAGAGGAAGTGAGGCTGTGCAGTCTCAGGATATCACTATAGTTGGACAGCCATCTAACTAAAATTATCTGAAAATGAATAGAGTAACTGTAAAATAATATGCATACATTAAACTAGGGGTTAGCCATTTGTCATATTTTAACATATTAAGGGGCTAGAGGTTCTTATTCGATTTCCCCCCCCCCCCACCTCTCACCCAAATGCAGGTACATTTCCTGTCATTTCTACCCCCCTTTACCCTTAATGTGTAAACATGCTTACAGCTCGAAACGGGTAGTAAGACGTGGAGCAAGGTAAAACCAAACACACCTTAAAATTGTAAGTTTGTTAGTGTAAACCAGTGAACTATAATTTTTTAAATAACAATCCCCTCATTAATTCAGCACAACGTCTTACTATCCGTTTGGACTATACGCCTTTGTACTAATCACTCTAATGTGTTAAGGATGAGGAAGGTTGAAATTATACTCTTAGACCACGCGGCCACCGAATCAGGTATCCACTCTTAAATATTGCGGTACACGTGGAAGTCTTCAAAACATTAACAAAACGACTATTTGCCAGACCATCAATCCAGCACTTTTCTTAGCGTAGTAGAAAATATCCTATTTCATACTTGACACACATTCTACTGTTGTCTAAAATCGAACCAGAGATCGTTAGAGTTACGGTGTCCATGATTTAAAACTATAATCTAGTCTTTGGAGTCAACAATCTAGCAGTATACGAATAACAAGCAGTTCAGATCAAAACGAGTATTATTAGCTGACATCCCAATTTCAACTGTAGTCCAATTTTCTTAGTAAGGGACTTTTTCTGACAGCTGGAAACGTTATTAAACTTACTTTCATGTATTCATACTTCATGCTATCCGATCTATAAAGAGGTCTCCTTGAGTTATACTGTCCAAACCTAAAAAAAAAAAATAAGTCCAATAAAATAGTAAAATTGTACCACTTTTGTCTGCAAGAAGATGTTTGGGTTTTATAAAAGGTATTTTCTTTGCGCATTGGACTGTATATATACTATACGCTCCTAAATCTACTTTCATATATTGATAATTGGGGTCACCTAATCGGGAATCCACAGCCATCTCATTTGTTGACCAAAAGCCAAATATAATGACTTTTGTCCATGTCAGCTGCTCTTCAGATGGTCATTTCTTCTTCAAGCTTCTTGTTCTAGCGCAGTGATGGGCAAAGTACGGCCCGCAGGTAGACTCAATACGGCCCACGAAAGGATTCTAAATTCCGATAAACATGTGTTAAAAAACTAAAAACAGAAGTAAAAAATGCATTTCACACGCGTTTATTTTTATTTCTATATTATATCTTAAGTGATCAGTTTCAGTCTACGAATAATTTTAACATTTCCCGACACTTTACCTCTAAGTATTAGCTTCAATTCTGAGATTCCCCTTGTCCCAGTTGAAACCAGGCTATGAAAAACTTCTAGAAGAACAGTTCATTTACACTCATCACACACGCCTTCATTCAAGTAATGTAGGTATATGTTTTATTTAAGAATTTGTTAAATAATTTAGACAACTCACATTGTATTAAAAAATCATTATAGTACAAATCCATTAAATAATTAATAGGACTTAATTAGACAACAGTTGTGTAAAATGTACCATTCTAAATTTTTAATAAACTGTGTAGGCCCGCCTGATGTTTTTCTTTTTGGCCCACTCTCCGAAAAGTTTACCCATCACTGTTCTAGCGGTTTCCGACTATCGCAGCGAGGCCCGGTTGATAAAGGTATCCACCATTAGTCCGTCAACCCGTGTGGGTACTGACGTCTATTGTGACGTCACGTGACAGGAAGTACTCTTATCATTACTGTTACATTTAGTGATATAAAGAAGTAACGTTATGCTGAGCGAGGTTTGATAGTAGTAACGCAACTGAGTGTTGTGATAACATGTGTGTGGCATGTGACGCTCGCTTAGTTCCGTTGGTTGGCCGATACCGGAGAGTGGGTTCAGATAACAAAGCTCTCTATTCTTCACACAATAGTCTGGGCTGGGTATGTTAATTAAAAAATAAAGAAGACAATGTGAATATTTCTATTCTACATCGTCAGTAAGCTCTACTGACCTAAAGAAACAAGTTGTGAAAGGGCCAGAAAAGGTGGGCGAGCGGCCTAAGGCGTTAGTCTCGTGTCACGTCTTTTGGTTTTGATGGTAAGGTTGGTATTTCTACTCCAAGTTGGATAGACTTGACTTGTTTTTTTTCCACATATAACTCTCGTCCTTCTAATGCAAATAATTTACTCCCTAAATCTTTAAAAAAAAAAAAATCCTCGTATTAAACGTAAAAACGAAGAAATAATTAGGAGGAAGAGAAAATAGAAAACCTTATCATGAGTGTACACAAAACTAATATACATCCAATTATTAGGTCTAGATATCGAATTTCAGACCTCCCTTCTCGCCCTCAAGTCACGCTAGTGTTGACCTTTCTCGTTGGTCAATTGTCAAGTGGAAGGAATTCAATAAGAGTTTGCTCACGTGATTAATAATTACATTATTATTAGCACCGCGTCTTACTACCCGTTTGGGCTATACGCACTTATGTTTATGTGTAATGGTAGGGTGATTGTGAGACGAAATGGAGGACCTACAGTTTAACGTGGGATCCGAACCACGGTGAAGGCCTGATATTCAACACATTCACAGGTTGTGATTAATACACGTCTTGTCAGAGGTGAAGGAAGGGTTTGGTAATCATATAAATCCGTGTTGGGACCGAGGATTGAACCCCGTACCCCCAGCACAGAAGTCTTACATCTTAACCCTAAACCGCCTGGTCACCCATTTAATTACAGTATTTGACTATTTTGTAGTATAGCGGTTTTCAAGCTTTTTTTTTAGATTGTACCCCTTGGCCGAGAATATAAGTTGAATGTACCCCCAAAATAAAAATAAAACAAATGTCAGGCTTTAAAAAATATGACCACATGGTAAATTATTGATCTATTTAATCTATTGGGAAAAAATTTCCAAACCCATAATATTTAAAATGTGACTAATCTATTTAGAGAGAATCCTACTGTTATAGCCTTAACATTACCTCTTATTGAGAATCATTATGATCAGTTAAAAAAATGTCATTTTACTGTAAAAAGTCTGTAGAAAGGTTTTACACATTTTCTTCACTAATTAATTCAAAAATAAATAATAAAAGTAAACCTAAACACAATATTTTCAAGTAAAAGTTTTAAATTGTAATTCTGGAGCTGATATATTATGAATTCCAAAGTTTTTCAGTGATAGGGGTGTAGTAGCTTCATAGCTTGGCACAACTTTTGATGTCTGGTTGTCCAGTTGAAACTTTCAAACGGAAGTCCGGCTCCAAATTTATACTATTGCGGTATTTAGTTTTTAGGTATACCATGGATGAAAAACCACTTTCACAGAAATATGTTGTTGAGAAAGGCATCATAAACTTGTAATGTAGAAGGTGTTGGATAGAGTGTTGAAAATCTCGGAGTTTGGTCTCCAGCTGAAAGCAAATACAGGAAAAATAGGGGTGGAGATAATCAGATAACGATAACTGCTAACATTTAGGGCTGCGATTCCTTGTCAGACTCTACAATTTTGTGCAAGTAACTGCATCATTTATTTTTAACCTCACGTCTTATTTACTACCCTTACGGGTTATACGCCTATGTATTAATTACTCTATTGTATAGATGGATAAGGTTAAATTTAGAGAAAGTGTATCCACATTTCCGTGAAGGAAGAGTGTACAATTATTTATGGAAAACCACCCTCAATACACTCGGCTGAGATCAAATCCCAATCTCCCCATTATCGGCAGTCCAGTCTATTCCGAGACTTGATGCCTTAAACCTTGCAGCCACTGAAGAGGGTAACTGCAATATTGAAATAACCAAAATAATGCAACACCGTTGTATATACTAAGAATTAGTCAAATGAATGCCACGATCTTGGCTTATTGACTGAAGTAAAGAATTAACACACTTTTTACTGACAATATAGTGAACTGTGACAAAGAAATACACACTATGTATGTACTAAACCGTAGATCTAGTAGTGAAACATTCTCTAGGATGACTCCTTAACCATAGACAGCGGATTTGTATTTCTACTAGTCCAGGAGATAGCATTTTTCGTAAAATTTTCAATTTTGAAAATTTTCTAATTATTATTTATGGAAAAAAGTCCACTATTTTTCTAGTTATAAAGTTTTTACCTAAGGGGGCCACCTTGGAAAGCGAGAAATGGCTGCTTACACGCTAAGCTCTAACGAAATATTTATTTTTACTATGCGTTATTTCAAAATATGGTTCACGCCAAAATGAAGTCGAAAGATTCCAACGGAGATCTATTTCCTTAATAACCATATACCGTACTTTGAGTTTAAAAAAAAGTGAAATTAACTCATTTGCAAGGACTATTTGCGAAGATATTAGACTAGGTTTGATGAAAAAGATCTCTAAATTTAGCCTTACTCCAACAAATTCAGTAATTTTTTGATTGGCTCACAACAGAAACTGTTAAGATATTTGAGAACTAGAAGCAAGCGTTCCTCTTTACCTTGAGGTAAGAAGTTTCATAGTTTTATTTCCCCTCTTTCATATTATTGACATGACAAGGGGTACTTTTAGGTGAAGGGTGAAAAGGGGTACAAGCCTAGAAATAATAGAGAAGTAGTTAAAATAAACAATTTTTTGTTTTGTTTTCTAAGCCGTCTGGCCTTGCAGCGATTGATACTTTAGTACAGAATGAGGAAGTCACCTTAAGCTTAATTTATCCTAAGGACGTTAACACCAGAAAAATAATCAAACCAGTTACAACAAAGGAATTACAGCTATTCGAGCTATCTTCTCGTACTCCCATTTCGATTACAGTGCTTGGCTGGCTGGATACCAGGTTTGTTAATACTTCAGTTTACCAAAACCTTGACAAACACATCCCTTTCCATTGGATTTTTCTAAATCTCTTATTGCCATTATTTATTTGGATTTTATTTTAAATATACAATAGTTACAATAATATTAAAGTTGGCCTTAAGTATTTGCTAACAACTTTTTATCCCACACCCACTCATCCCCTACACCCTATTTTATGGCTTTATGCATATATATATATATATATATATATATATATATATATATATATATATATGTGTTGTGTGTGTGTGTGTGTTGTGTGTGTGTGTGTGTGTGTGTGTGTGTCCGGTGGTGCCACCTTCCCCAAATCTGCCCCTTTACTTGTTTTTTTTTAGCCTTAAGCCTGCACTGTAGAAAATTTACCGGAAAATGTTCATCTCCACATACCATTAATGGGCAACACGAACATCATACTTTTTGTTGACTGTACCATAGACTGTTTATCGCTATCTTCAGTGTGTCAGGGGGCTTTAGCTGAGAGTGAGACTCACTTTTGTCCACTTAACGGGTCTGCAGACAACAACGGGGCCCCCACCATCCACCACTAGGAGACTCAAGAGCTCTCATTGAGGTCACCCGTTTGAATCCTGTTACAGTTATCACATTTAAAAAAAAGTACTAACAATTATTAGTCACGTAGACACGACGTGTTGTTTTTCATCTCTTCTTGGTTTTTGTAAAAAGGTGTAGGAGGTTTAAACGGTATTATAAGTGCACTATATAAGATAGGTTATTTTAATAGATATTTTAGAAGCTTTACCTAAAGACAATACACAACCCTGTCTTAAAGACACATACAATACATCGTATTCATCAGTTCTGCATAGCCGCGCAAAAACAATGACTGCACTGTTTACAAGGCTCACTCGGATTCGAACCAAGGTCTTTTATATGTGTTGGCTCTAATGAAACCACTGATGGCGAGGTCAAGTGATGTTTAGGAAATTTTCACATTTTTAAGTTTTACTTCTAATACAGCCATAGCACTTATTTTTGCTGCTTTCTTCCGATTAATGCTAACTTTTTATTTACCCCATATTTGTTTAAATGTTATTGAAACTGTTGAATTAATCAGTACTTGAACCACGGGCTATTTATTGCTTGCAGGGAGATACTTCCGGCTGCTTTTTCTTTGGAGTAATTAAATGTTATTGAATTTATATTACATTATTTTATTCTTCAGTCTGAGCCTTCCGTTATTTGTTGTTATGCCTTACTTAATCTTCTTACGAATGGAGTATATATTTTTTTTACTAAAGATACAAACTGTTTTCGGTTAGAATCTATACCATCTTACTATATTATTAGTGTAATTTTATAGGTATTGGTAATATTGTTCAAAGGTGACACCTGCAGTTCACATGAATTGAGGTATGAATAAGTAAAACTAGATATAGTAATTTTTTTTTCTAGCTAACATATATTATGTGTCTTTGTAAGAAAATTTGGATACACAACAATAATATAATAATAACAGTCACGTTTATTCAACATCAATCAATGGTAATTCATCTTTTTGGGGACTTTTTCCAATTCAAATGTGCTAGTTACCAAATAAAACCTTCCAATTTAAATGCATATGGACCTATAAAATAGTTTTCTATCAAATATAACTATACTATACCTGATTTTGGTAGGAAAAACAGTATTTAGTACTAAAGACTAAAACCATTTTAATATATTCATACATCAAATCATGTTATCTACGGCTGTCACTTTTGAGAGATATTACCCAAACAACTATAAAATAACACAAATAATGTAGTAAAAGTCTTATCAATGTTGACCACAAATACATTTTTTGAATTTTCTCTACTGTTCTTCCAATCAAAATCAAGGTATAGCTTCACTTTGAATACGAAACTTAACCACAAATTTGATCTTAATTTCAGATCAAAAGTAAAAAGAAAGTTTTTTCAAAGAAACAAGTGTAATAGATGGACCTAATCGTAAAATAACCTCAACTAAATAACTTTTACAAGTTTCTATTGCGAACGAGTGATGGGAAAACTTCTATCGATCAACGAAGTTAAAGCCATTGATTTTATTAACTTGGGATATGACAAAAATACTTTTTCAATGTTTGCATATTGTTAATTTTTGACAGATGGTAATCCTAGCGGACTTTCATCAAATAATTAATGTTACCACGATCTAGTTTTGTGTGTAACTGAACTAACCTAATCTAACCTAGCCTAACTCAGGTATAATTCAAAGTAGGCGATTAGCTACAAACATGCGCTAATCTCTAAATGATAATAGAACCTGATTTACCGGTAACTGAGAGTTCAAGGATCGATTCCCGTCTGGGTGTACCTGAATGTGTTTTACTAAATTGTTTCACACTCCATGCCAATCAAATTTTGGTTTATTTTCTCTAAATTCTATATTCTTCATCCTTACCCCAAAATATAAATACAAATGTGTATAGCCCAGATGGTTAGCTATACACAGCAAAAGGTGGGGGGTGGCGGTGAAATGGGTGGGGAGGAGGGGAGGAATAAAAATATACAAAATGTGTCACATTTATTCCTGGCGTTGCTACATATTCTTTATCAGTTTAAAGATTTTACTAACACCCTCTTAGTCAGGGGGCGTTCAAGTATTACGTAAGCACATTTTTGACCCCCTCTCCTCCTTTGGAAGCAAAAACAAGCAAATACCTGAATTCACTTTTCCCCCGTCTTGATTACATTATATTTGTTGACTTTTTTGTTGTTATTTGTTCACAGGAATAACCATATTTTTTTTGTGCAATTTATAAATGGTTGGTAATTATTATCGTAGAGGTAGTTAATTAATGGTGGGAGATAATTAGCTATACATCTACTTTTGGACCACTCTTTATATTGTATGTTTTAATGAGGGTATACATATAATGAACAGATAAAATTTAAAAAAAAGTTATAGAATGATCAAAAATAATCAATTTGCAGTTATATGAAATTATAAAAAAAGTATTATTAGTAAATATAGTATAATTATAAAAAATCTCTAAGCTACCTATCACAGTTCTTACTTGTGCTTTAAGGTTCTAACACTAACTTTTTTCTTTTTACCAAATTTACTATTTGCATCCTTCTCCTCCTAACACTTCCACGCTCACCGATAAACCCTGGCCTGTCCGCTACTCGAAGGCGGGTCTCTAGCAATCCAAGGTTGAATACAGTAACCGGTGTGTTTGAGTGCTTTGCAAATGTAGAAGGTGAACAGCTTTGTGGTGGAACTCCGCCAGCCCGGGAGGTTGGCACTTCTCGGGGTTAGTTGGCGTTCAAATATGTGATACCACCCTTTCATCTCCTATAAAGGGCCGTCAATAAATCACGTAAGGCCTTTTATTCATGATTTTTAATCCTCCCCCCCCCCCTTTTCCTACGTAAGGAATTAAAAGATTTTCCGTCAACACCCCTACCTCTAGATCTTATGTAGCTTTTTACGACTCGGTAAATTATATTATTTTAGTCGTTTAGTTATTTTTAGATATATAGATTGGTAATAAGGCAAGTGATATGAAATGTGATATGCAATTTTAGGATACTTTAATGCAGTAGACTAATATTTCAGAATTTTCTGACAGATTTTTTTAAAAGAGTTGAGCTCAACACAAGCATTGATTAAAAACCTGACGTAAAATGGATTCTGTCCTCCCCCGACTACCAACTTTTCCCTCGTAAGAAAACGTAAGGAAAAATTTGAAAAACCTTTCTCCCAGCCCAAAAACCCTTAACGTAATCTAAGGAGGCCCTTAACCCTTTCTCATTGACCCACCCCCTGTGTATGAATGGTGAGGCACAGTCCAATTTTCAGTGGAGAGACCTTTTTTTAAAATACAAATATTTTTTCTGACAAAATTTATAACATTTTATTATTTTATTAATGTTAGTTTATAGAAATTGATTTTATTTTTAGAAAGAGATAACAAATAACATGACCTGACGTATGAATACGTAAAAGTATATCTAGTAGTTTTTATAGTTATCAGATGAGGTTCTTCTTATGAAAATTGGACTGTAGTAAGACCCTCTTCAGTGGCCACATGGTCTAAAGCCTCACCCTTGCAATAGACTGAACTGCCGATGACGGGAAGAGCTGAGCTCGATCCTGGTTGGATGCACTGAGGTGTTTTTTTTCTTTCTAACTGGTTTCACACTTTTTTCCCCCACATAAATGTGGGTACACTTCCTCCTAATTCAACCTTCCTCATCCTTAATACATTAGTGTGATTAGTACTGTACATAGGTGTAAAGCCCGACCGGGTAGTAAGACGAAAGGTCTTGGTTTTATCCATGGGAGTGCCTGAAAGATTTGGGTACCATGCTAGTGATATTATTCAAAAACTCAAACAAAGATCTTCTTGTTTAAGTTTTCGTTTGTAAGTACTATGTTAATGTAACATTTACTAACATACTTTTAAGTATTTATAAATGGGTTCATTACTTACTAGTTGTTTGCTTGGCGAATAAAACAACAGCGAACAATAAAATTTTAGTGCGAGTTTAATTACATGTTTAAAATATGACTTAGTAAGAGGATTTTTTCCTATAGGCTTATTTATTATCCCAGATATTTCTTCCTCGAAGGTAATAAAAAAAAGAGATTACATGTCAACTTATAATGCTATAAATATAAAATGCTAAGCGGTAATAAAACATTAATTTTCAAAGGTCACTTCTCGAGGGCGTAACAGTCGGTGATATGGTTGGTTAGAATATTGATCTAAAAACAGAAAAAGAAGGAGCTTGTGAGTTTATTATTACTGTCATCATTACTTGTTTTGTGGAAATATGAGAAGATAGAATATACCTACCTTATTTTGTTCTGGATCTCATTTCTCTAGTCTTCCCGCGCGGAAGGCCCATCTGCGAACAATTCCAAGGCTTTTACGACATTTAATATCGTCTTTGATATGTTGGCGTGCACATTTTAAGTAAGTAAAAAGGCAATTTCTTCACTAGATTCGCGTATTAACTTAACCTATGACAACATATTCGTAACCTATGCGCCAATATTTAAATATCTTGATTGAGGTTGGGTGGAGTGGGGTGTTTTATGTTTAGGCCTACATTAAAGTCCATTTATTTACCACCCCTACCCCCTTTGGCCTATCCTTAGACATTATTCCAAAAAGCTATCTTAAAATAAATTCATTTGCGTTATCTTGGAGAGAGAATATGAAAACCACCTCCAATGCACAAGGTTGAGATTTTAACTTGGTTCTCCTGCCACTAACAATCCATTATAGAGAACTTGACCCCATTAGAACATGTGACCATTGGCATGTAAACTATATTATATATGGTATCTATTATTATTAGCACCGCGTCTTACTACCCGTTCGGGTTATACGCTCTTACGCTAATGTGTAATGGTAGGGTGATTGTGAGATGAAATGAAGGACCTACAGTTTAACGTGGAATCCGAACCACGGTGGAGGCCTGGCATTCCTCACATTCACAAGATGTCTTGTCAGAGGTGAAGGAAGGGTTTGGTAATCAGATAAATCTTTGCCGGGACCGAGGATTGAACCCCGGCCGCCAGCCTAGAAGTCTGACACCTTACCCCTAGACCACCACGTCACCTGTGGTATCTATTCATTCTGCCATATGTCACAGTATAGTTATAGTATCTTATTTTTAAATTAATGTATTAGTATGGATAAACTTCACACAATATAAGTATTTACACTAAATAAAAACTAATTAAATTTGACTTTACGTGTATTTAAAATATAATTTTTTGCCCATATTAGTGAATTACTTGATCTAGCTATCGGGAGATTTCTCAATACG
Source organism: Timema cristinae (assembly GCA_039000515.1). NCBI lineage: Eukaryota > Metazoa > Arthropoda > Insecta > Phasmatodea > Timematidae > Timema > Timema cristinae. Next base: position 47,667,489 of record JBCFYV010011172.1, read on the forward strand.
TCAACCCATTCTGTTGGCTCTGTTGAAGTGTTTTAAATTCATCCTTTTTTTTGTAACAAGTAAAAAATTAAAAGAATGAAAATTTAGAGAAGTAAATAATTTTGTTAAATATCGTAATTAGGTGTAATTCGGATGGTTATGTACTTTCATTTCATACCATCACGATTTGAGATTGAACTGGAGTGATTTTAGTTTGTTTTTTTTTTAGTTTTATTATCATGGGATGAAAGTCAAAATACTGAATCTAGATAAATTTATTTTAAAAATAGCTTTCATTGGTTCTAGGTCTCCACCGTGGTTCGGATTCCACGTTAAACTGTAGGTCCTCCATTTCATCTCACAATCACCCTACCATTACACATTTGCGTAAGTGCGTATAGCCCGAACGGGTAGTAAGACGCGGTGCTAATAATAATAATAATAATAATAATAATAATAATAATAATAATAATAATAATAATAATTTCATTGGTTGAAGAATAATGAGATATATTTATTTAAAACTTTATAATAAGCTCTGCAGTAGATTGTTTTTATTCTAAAAATTAAATTCACCCTGCTATTCTTCTAGAAACAATGCTAATATTGACTTGTGTTTTAATACCTACAATCAAAGCACAAAGTTGAAAAATGTTTGTTCTTAGTGAACATAATACTTATAAATACTTTACAATAATATTTCTGTAAATGAAATACCAAACATTCAGTGCCGAACCTAGAGGAGGGGGCTAGGGACATAGCCCTTTCCTCTTCTCCCAAAAGGTTTAATAGCTTATTGGAGTCAAGATAAATTAAAAACAACTACCACCTCGATTATATTTAGAAAATACTTTAATATTACTTCGAAAAGTATTCGAGGTCAAATCCTCGATTTCTCGAATCCTACGGTATTTGAGATCCATAAAAATCTAATAAAAAGTATTTCTAATACATTTTTTAAGCATTTGATGAAAGAAAATATATACATTTGTGAAGTTGGAAAAATTAAAAAAAGGGACAATATTGTATTAATATAATTAAATTACTATGCAAGTGTTCTTTGTTTTTTAATAGACACGGCAGACAAAATAAAAAAAAATTCTAGCATGAACCCTTCAACAACTTTTTTTTAATACATTTTAAATATTTTCAATTTTAAAACTAAACCATTTATAGGATTCGAGATTCAAAAGAAAATTTAAAATTTTTGTTTGAGAACTATAGGATTCGACCCATCTCTAAGATAAAATCCTTGACAGTTCCTGTTGGGGTACTTCACACCAACCTCCAACCATACACACATACAATTTGTATAGTTCTTTCACCAAACTATTAGTTTGTTGGTAAATAATTAAACCTGTCAACGTTAAGAAAAAAATAAAGATCTTCACAATCATTAAGTAAATGCTACTGTATTTATCCATTTAACGAACATTATTCACTATCCAGCTAACTCATATTTTATAACGAAATTTTGGTATTACCGTAATGACCTAAACACGAAGTAAAATATGCTCACAAGTTCTTATTATTTCACCAAGCACGACACACACACACGCTCATTTTTTTAAAAATTTCTCCCCGTGCCTTACTATCCATCCAGGTTATCCCCATTTAATTACGATAAAGATGTTGGAATGAGGGAGGTGGAATTTATAAGGGGGGAAGAGGGATGTAGGGAAAGTGAGTAAATATAAGTGCTTTTGCATTTTTTAAATCAAAACTTTTTTGGTCAAACTAAATAAAATATTTCTTCAGTACAAACATAGCTTAATCTTCTTCACATGGTGACTTCAATAGTTACTGAATATATGTAAAGTGTGTCCTTGAATAATTTAATGGTGACCTGGTGGTCTAGGAGTAAGGTGTCGGACTTCTGTGCTTGGGTCCGGGGTTCAATCCTCGGTCCCAGCACAAATCTATCTGATTACCAAACCCTTTCTTCACCTCTGACAAGACGTGTATTAATCACAACTTGTGAATGTGGGGAATGCCAGGCCTCCACCGTGGTTTGGATTCCACGTTAAACTGTAGGTCCTTCATTTCATCTCACAATCACCCTACCATTAACACATTAGCGTAAGTGTGTATAATCCGAATGGGTAGTAGGACGCGGTGCTAATAATAATTTAATGATAAAATTTTCTCTTCATTTAAAAAAATTGGTCATCTTAAGTCGCTTTGCTCAGATAAATGTTGATATCACCATGTGAAGAAAATCCAACTCTTCTGTTTTTACTGGCGAACTATTAGAATTATTTTAACCAAAATAAGTTTTGCTATAAAAACTCCAAAAACAACTGGCCTTTACTTGGCTTCCCTACATCCCCCATCTGTTAAAGGCTCTACGTGCATCAGAAAAACCGATAATACCTGGAAAAGTCGAGAAAATTTGTTGCGGCAGGAGAAAAAAAATAAGTAGAATTTTAAAATATGTTTCCAGTTATCTTTGAAATACGAAATAGAAGAGTGTAAGCTACTACTTTTATCTCCAGTCCATGCAATTTTGAAATAATTATAGAAATATCTGTCTTTAAGAACTCTTGTATAAAGAATTTATATATTATTATTATTATTAGCACCGCGTCTTACTACCCGTTCGGGTTATACGCACTTACGCTAATGTGTTAATGGTAGGGTGAGTGTGAGATGAAATGAAGGACCTACAGTTTAACGTGGAATCCGAACCACGGTGGAGGCCTGGCATTCCTCACATTCACAAGAATTTATATAGAAAACTGTGAAAATAATGAAAATTCCTATTTAAATCTTTGTATTCAAATACTAGAAATTTGCATATACATTTATCTGAAAAATGTGTACAAGACAGAGAATTTCAAAACTTTAAAAGTGGATTAATCCTAATTAGAGGAAATACAGCCACATTTTATGATGTAAAATTTGTATTATTATCAGCGTCGCGTCTTACTAACCGTTCAGGTTATACGCATTTACGCTGTGAGATGAAATGGAGGACCTACAGTTTAACGTGGAATCCGAACCACGGTGGAGGCCTGGTATTCCCCACATTCACAAGTTGTGATTAATACACGTCTTGTCTGAGGTGAAGGAAGGGTTTGGCAATCAGGTAAATCTGTGCCAGGACTGAGGATTGAGCCCCGTACCCTCAGTACAGAAGTCTGACATCTTATCCCTAGACCACCAGGTCACCTTTTAAAATTTGTAAACCATTTTAGTTAAATAAATACCCTCACAACACATACCGAGATTAGAATTCCTATCCATGTCACCATTCAATCAGAATACTAATTGAATACCAAAGCTAACTCATACACAGTTAGTGAACATCTTCATCAGCACCAGTCGGAGTTGAAACAAGCTACTTTAGATACACAGATGAGAATAATATAATTATTCGACTATTGTACCATATGTATAGAAATAACTAGCGGGGATTCAACTCGGGTACTTCTCGTCTTGCTATGGGGAAAAGGGGGGGGGGGGTGATAAAGGTCATCAAACCGTGGCTGGCGGCGATTACGATGCACAAGGAAGTCACGTTTGTTGCTTGGCGCGTGGGAGTTACCAGACACGCTCGCAATGGCTTTGTGCAGATAAATGGCACAGATAAGAGATACAGTCCCCTCCCCCCCATCTCCCACCACGAACCACCCCTTTATTTGCAGGTGGCGATAAGTAGACACTTGACTGAGAACGTATTTTTTTTAATTTAATACGGTTTTCAAAAGCACGATTCGTCACAAATTGTGTCGTGACACTTGTTAATACGTATTTATATTGTCAACGCGACCTTAGTCATTCTCACATCTCTAGTCACTTGGACTAATTGTCTGACTCAATAAGTTTGGCTTACCATCGACGTGAGGTCGGGCTTCGAATCCCGGATGGGTGTAGCGAGGGTGTTTCTTTACTTTTATGGTTTCCCCCGCCCTCTTAAAAGAAATTCGGGTACATTTCTTCTATATATGTAATTTAATCTCTCCGCTTGATTTGTTTTCTACTAGGGTGTGTGTTTTGTTTTAGACTAGATTATGTTTCGTTAAGGGGATCTCAGGATCAACCTAAGATTAACCTGAATTGGTTATTATCCAGCTTACTGATTAGATTAACAGTTTTTACTTGCCAATCAGTTTTATCGCTCAGTTAAGGAGAGTCTTCTTTATGCAATAAAGGGTATCTGGGAATAGTTTTATTGCAAGACGTTTTCATGCTTGACGTTAGAGTTGACCTTTTCTCTCTCTCCCCTTCCTGACATATAAGATTACGAGAGTCTTAATGACTAAAAGTAGCTTGTAAAAGTTGTCGTGCCATTATCGGTTATATGGGACCGTTAGATCGGCCGTCCTAGACGCACGGGAAGTCTTTCTTGAAAGGCTCAGTCCAGATGGCACCTTCTCTACCTGATACATCCATGGTGAGGACTGAAGCGTCTCTGCAGTCCGGACGGACATCGGCGAACGTAGCAAGGCTTGTCAAGTCAGCGTTAGTCTACATGTCTGGAGCAATCAGGATCAAGTGCACCACCTACCACGTCAATCAATATGTGAGTATGTCACGGTTATCTTCGTTTAAATAATTTCGTTATATGTGCATATTACGCGTACGTCACCATATTCCTACCATCGTTATATTTTAAAGCGTCATCGGCCGAGATAGTTCGATATAGTGCACTTGAATATAATTTGAAGGTCAAGGTTCTGCTACCGATCATGGTAGTGTGGTTTTCCATTTTCTCCCCATGTTGATTTTGCGTAGTTTCGTCTTGACTACCCTAACTATCCCTGCCCCCTTAGGCACGTATACACCGGCGTAATATTGTTGACAACACATGTTGTAAAAAAAAACATTTAAAAGAAGTTAGAAGTGTTGACACTATTCGTGTTGGCAATATGTTGACAACAAAAAGTATTTTCACACCAGTGAGTGGTAAACATAAAGTAATTGTTGAAAACATTGTTACAGACACACAACACTGTTGCCAGCATAGTTATCATCTCCACCAGGCAAGATTGTGTTCGTGATGTGTGATTTTAGTCTGTGTACTCCATTTCTGGATTACTACTTACTTTTCATTATATAATGGAGTCGAGAAAGTAGAGTTACCTTAATATAAATGTACAGAGATTCACCATCTAAGTTTGAATATGATAAACGTAGAAACAAGAAACATTACCCATGGCAAGACATTTCACAAGCGTTAATTAATATCGAAAGAGTTGCTCACAACAATGTCGATTTGGGTTTTCACCTTATTGCAAAAAAATGCTGTCGGTATTTATTGTCAACATTCATACTATTTGTTGCCTACAATTTTGCGCCGTTGCAGATGCGCCTTAGATTTTGTTGTGAGCACATACACACATATGCATATGTGTGTTCATTATTATTACTATCATCATCATATAAATGTGGGGATGTGCGCTTAGTGGATGCAGGGAATATCTAACATTGAGTTGATTTATTTTTGGAGTCGTGTTTTGAGATAATCTCATGCCAAAAAATGTTAGCTCACTGTAAATAAGTCACTTTTCATTAATGAGCTGTACAGGGAAAAAAAACTAATCGAATTTCCATTTTCAAATTACATACAGTACATTGTATTGTGTTTTACAATAATTTAATTCATTTTTGAAAACTCTCATATGCCCACATTGGTTATCATACGTTTTAAGGCGTTAGGCTCGAAATTGAAAGGATTATCGGTGACGAAGAGGTAAAGCTTTGAATCTCGTCTGGGCTTACTTGGGGGTATTTTTTCCTTAGCCTCTCAACGCTATTATGAGCGTATTTCTTCTAGAATCTAGAACTATCTCCCTTATATTAAACCAGTAATAGCTTTTAGTATTCAATATAATATTTTTTTTAATGAATAAAATACTACACAAGACTCCCGCGTAGCTGGAAAACAAGGGAAAGTCAGGGAATATTTTGTATATGGAAAAAAATAAGGGACATACAAGGAAATCCATAACATAAACAAACTTAAAAACAAATACGGGGAAGTTTTATAGTTGTAAATATTTAACTACGGGTTTTAAATGGTAGGGATTTGAACAAAATAAAAAGTTAGTTGAAGAACTAAAGATGATGATTCAAACACATGTCTTATTGTCTCTCAACCATTTTTCATTGAAATATTAGGTTGCATATATTTCTCCAAAAAGGTCAAATCATCCTTTTTGTGCGTGTGTGCATTGCGTCTCACCATCCATTGAGGCTATCCTTTTCACACCAAGAAAGCTGAAATTTAGATGAAATGTACCCGAATTAGCGTGGAAGGATAGTGGCAAAATAATTAGGAAAAATACACTTTCATTACCTACGAATGGGATATGAACCTTGACTCCTCCGTTATCGGCAATCCATTCTATTTTAATATTGAAGCCTGGGACCATGTGACCACCGAAGCGTCTCTTCCTGTTCTAAACACAAATTATATGACCCCACACATTGTCATTTATGACCAAAAATTAATTTTTATTCCAATATACTTTAATCCATGTTGTCTGGAAATTGCGGATCGGGACAAATGGGCGCCGCCAACTGGGTGCGGCCTACTGGGTGCTTGCTAACTGGGCACTGGGACAACTGGGCGCCGCCAACTGGGTGCTTGCTAACTGGGCACTGGGACAACTGGGGCAAAACTGGGCGTGGCCTTAAAAATGTGTGTTTTAGTTGTAAAAAAAACTAAAATTAGGTTAGGCTAGGTTAGGGCAGGTGAAGTTAGGTTAGGTATTTTTCAAGGTTTTTTAAATATGTTTAATTTTTTTAATTAGCAAGTAGTTTAACTCTATAAATACAAACAAATTAAGATTCCTCTGTTTATATTTTTTTAAACAACGCCAAAAATTAATATTTACATAAAAAAAACATTACGTTTTTACACTGGCGCCCAGTCTTGCCAGTGCCCGGTGGGTGGTGCCCAGTTGTTATAAACCGGGGAGAAATGGGGATACCTTCTGGAAAAGCTAAGAAATACGAGGAATTGTGTATTTTAAAAATATTGGCAACCCTTCCAATGTATCAATTAAAAGTGTCCAGGTGGCATAGGGAGAAAGTGACAACTACAAAGAACAGTTAGCCATAACTGGCCCACTCTCCTCTCAAGGACACAACCTACAGATCTGAATATGATGTAAAATGAAGGGCGTGGCTCGATGTCATTTTTCTTATGCAATGTTTACCATTCGGTTTTAAATAAGTTAACTCGGGTGTGATGATTGTGCTACTTACAAGAATTGAAGCTCGTGGGATGGAGACACAAATGACTTTTAATCGGTGGGGGCGATCTCTTTGTTTATCGAGTGGATGTTACCACCCCATTGGTTCATTCCTTACCTCACAGGAGATTGGTATATATATATATATATACATTCACCCAGTCAGAGTTCAAACCCTGACCTTCCCCATCACCGACAAACCATACCAAATAAGGTAAATGCCCTTAATCCTCTTGCCCACAATTTAGGGTGTATATTTGTTAATACAATTTCCACGCCAATTTGAAGGTTATTTGCTACTTATACTAATGCATACATAACAACCAAATACCCACACCCACTTCGCATGGTCTAAAAGGCGTCAACAATACGAGAGTTTATATATATATATATATACACACACACATACACACATAAACTCTCGTAATAGTGACGCATTTTAAACTATCTCTCTCTCTCTCTCTCTCTCTCTTATATATATATAATATATATATATATATATATAGAGAGAGAGAGAGAGATGTACACATACACACACTTAATTGTTTTAGCAATAAAATCAATCAATTTACCGTATTTACACTAACCATAGTTATACTATTTAATTTGAAATGGTAGAGCACGTATAATTCAAGTTTTTGAATGTATGCGTTTTTTTTTTATGTTTTTTTTCTAAACGTGATTGATTTCTCGTGCATCACACGTATTAGAAAAACAGTTCACACACATGGTTTGGAATATTATATTTGTAGAGTCACCCAAAAGTAGGTTACACAGTTACATTAGTTTAATTATTTTCAGCCCTTTTAAGACGGTTTTCACATTTTGCTTTATTAAATAACGACTGAAGGAAGGCTGATTATTTTTCATAACGTTTGATATAACTTTTGTAGGGCTGTTAGAGAATTATAAACTATACACCTACTTTTGTACCCCTCTTTATGTTGTATGCGTCTAATGAGGGTTTACGTGAATGGTTCATTTGATAATCCTAATTGCTAGTTGGAATCTGGGTCAAATTGAGAGCTGGGTTAAATTGAACCTGATTAATTTGTTCGTACGCTTCCATGCATTGTCCTTGTTATTAACTCATCCAAATTTATAAAAATGTCAACTTTACCATTCCCTATTCAAAGTTAGTAAAAATATACGTGCCGAGTATTTCAATACCTAATTTCTTCACGTGCATATTTTGTTTGGAACGCATATTAACAGGTGTTAAGCACACAAAAGAGGTGAGTGAGAAGGTGTCCCCTCCCCTCTTCCCACTCATTGTGGTCACCTGGGCTGAGGCATCAGGCGCGTAATAAATTGGGTATCGTGTGACAAGTAAGTCTTTGTTCGAATCTCATTTGGACTCACTGAGTTTTTTTAACGAATCTGATTTATTCACTATAGATTCCTAATGGTTTCTTTCCTCTAAAACAACCTTCCCTCATTCCTACCGATTAAATTTAAGATGTTGATAGCCTTGATTTAGTTGTGCTAATAATTAAAATTTCCAAAGCTCTTGATTGTTCCACCTTACTGCTTTCATAATAAGCTTTTAATACCATCGGGTTTCAAACAAAAATTATTTAAAAGTTGAATGGATATAATTTGAATCACTATCTATGATTTTGGTCAATTTGAGATCTACATTTATTAATTGTTTTTTATTTTATGAAATATTAACATTTCAAAGTGGACTTAAGCAAGCATGATATTTCATCAAATTGGGACAAGTAAACCCTTTTGCACGGTATCGTACTCATACAGCTTCTTTTTCTTATTTTCAAAGGGGCATTGCCCAATATAACTCATTACATTTTTGGTCACTTTTACTAATTTATGTTACTAATCTAGGGATTTCTCTAATTACATTTTCTCCTCTACCTTCAAACAAATGCGGGTTCACTTCCTCTAAAATTAACCTTTCTAATCCTTAACACATTAACGTAATTAGTACATAAGCGTATAATGCGGGCGGGTAGTAAGACGTGATGCTAATCAAAAAGGGGGAGTGAATGTGTTTCTCTTCACGCACTTCAGCTCTAAAACTCGCCTTCACATCATCTCCTCAAACACACACGTGTGGCATTGCACACACGTCACGACAGTCACGTCACCGTGACAGTGACCTCGTCAGGAGTGACGTCACCCACGTGCAACAACATCAACAACATAAAAATCGCGCGATAAGACTGTCAATGAAGTGTTTCCTCAACACACACACGAGATCTCAGGTGTAATTACCTCTTTTTTCTCCAACTTGTCGATACTGTGACGGATCATTGAGTGCCTCTCATGGTGTGACGTGGTGTCGACTGCTCCTATGGAGGTGGAACAATCACATGTGTCATGGAGACGATTCATCTGCATTGAGCTTCGCTTCCGGTGTGATTGGCACGATATGTATGCGGTGTCTGACTGGATCGAAACCTCGTCGATTGATTAAGACTCAAACTCGAGTCTTAAATATCATTATTTTTGTACACATCAACACTTTTTACAGTTTATAAGCTGTTTAAAAAAACGCCCCTTTTTAATTTTAAAATAACCTTTGAAACGTTGAGTTCTTAAGACTATTTGATAAGTCAAGGACTGTAAGAAAAAAAAAGAGTCATGTTTGAAATTTGAAAAATGGCTTTGAAAATTCTAATTTTGAATTTAATTATTTTTAGAGATATAATATTTAAGATTTGTTTACCAAACACGTTCTTAGGACAAACCTAACAACCTGACCTCTTATATACGTATATTAGGTAGGGTATTTAACGAGTGCGTTCTGAATCGACTGATTATATCAATTCACAACTTCTTAACCTAATCTAAATCTAGAATAGACACAACACCCAGCCCTCTGCCCATTAATTCATCACTGTGAAAGGAGAAAATGATAACATTTTTGGCAGGGATACTTAGATTATGAGGTAGGCATGCTACCGATTAATCTGAGGCTTCGGACCTCAGGCTATCAACCACTTGAATGAATTAAAATTCACATTATAAGCTAACCATTTATTATTTCATTGAATTAAGATTTTGATTTTATATTGTCACTAAAGATTTAATATTCACAAAATCAAAATTGAAGAATTAAAAAATAAAAGCCACGTGAGAAAGAAAACCTCCTATGTTTTTCATAGTTTATAAGACTCACTGAATTTTATAAAAGGTGGACTTAATCAATCTCTTAATTTCTGCAATATGTTTTCGAAACCTGTTATGTGTTAAACAAACTGTATATTTTTAAATTTTATTCGGTAGCTCTCCTTTAAATTGAAATCATCCATTTATAAAATTGGCCTCGACACTCTTATTAACCCTGAGCCTTTGCATTAAAACACCAGTTCGAGACACATCATTGTCAGGACACATTTTTCAATCATAGCATTTAATTAAATTTAATATTTTTTGTTAAAAATAAAGGTTGTTATCTTAAACTTATTTCTAATTAGTTGGTGGCAATGATGAATTAGCTTAGACAATCTTAACGAACTTGACCTTTTCTTTGGCGTCACCAGTATTCTTTTTGTCTGTGACAAGATTTGTCAGGACAGGGGGAAACCACTTTTTCGAAATAGAATGTCTTCTCATGGCTTAATTCGTCTTAAGTGACGTAATTAATTGAATTTGTTTTCAAACCTGTCATCTACTAGAAGGTTGGATTTAAATAATAGCAGTTCCATGGAAGACAACGTTCCCTAGATATGTCTGGTTTTGAGTGCATTGTCTGGTTAAAGCATTCGGAGACAATCTGTCTCAATGTCAAGTAGTCTTGCTAGCCTCTAGTCTTGTCTTCTAAGGTTACATTTTTGGGGGGAGAAAGGGGGAGGGGGGATACTAGAATTTATTGCTTTTAAATCGAAGCGTTTGTTAAAACAGCTGATAGATATTTTTTCAATAAAGTTGTCAAGTGACACATTATATGATTATTCCCAAAACTTACCAACTTTATATGTTTATATTAATAATACTTGGGAAACTGAATATTTTTTAGCAACGTGTCTTACTACCTTTTCAGGTTATATGTACATGTACTAACTACTCTAATGAGTTAGGGATGAGGATGGTTGAATTTAGAGGAAGTGAGCCCACATTTGCGTGCTGGGAGAACCCTTATCTCCCTGATTGGCACTCTAATCTAACACGAGACTTTTATTGTAAAATTATGAGTCATGTGGACTAACCTCGTTTATTGTTTGAATTAATTGTAATATCAACAAAATTGTAACATGGATGGTAAATTTGGTAATGGTCGATCTATCAAACACGACTTTTGTTCGGAGTTTAAGGGTGTACATTAAATCTACGAGCACAAAGGACTTAAGTTTTTAAAGTTATCTCTAAGATCAGTGCAATACATTAACAACCCAGGGAATGTTTCTTGAAAATAGGAACCCAGATTTAAAACTGACCATGCACGAAAGATGGGAGTTTAGAATATGCGAGGAAAGGTAAGTATTTTTGCAATTTTTATAGCAAAACTTCTTTTGGTAAAAATAAATAATATATTGTTCCGTATTTGAATGACTACTCGACATTTTTCACGGTGACGATGGTAGACAGAACGACAAAGTTTCTTGTTAATAACTTCAGTACGTCTCTAATATGACAAAATTAAGATTTGTGCACAGTGCTATCTGTGAAGCCATTTTAGAGTGGTCAAAAAACGGCCATTTAAATGTAGTTTTATACAAATATTGTTTAATATTTCAACAATGTTTATTAATAGGAACATCTATTAACTCTTTGGGCCAGTTTCATAGTCAAATTTAGTACGCCTCAATTGCGGCGCTACACTAAGTACATGACGACACCTACCTAGACCAGAATGGAATGGGCCGTTCTCGCATAGGAAACTGGCCCATTCCATTCTGGTTTAGGTAGGTGTCGTCATGTACTTGGTGTAGCGCCGCACTTGAGGCGTACTAAATTTGACTATGAAACTGGCCCTTTATCTCTATTTATGTTAAATCAGAAATAATCCACGTGCAATAGTCAATACAATATTTAGCACCGCGTCTTACTACCCGTTTGGGTTATACGCCTTAATTACTAATTACTCTAATGGATTAGGAATTGGGAAGGCTGTATTAAAGGAAGTGAACCCGCATTTGCGTGGAGGGAGAGTGGAAAACCATTTAGGAAAAACCACCCCCAGTTCACCCGACCGAGATTCGAACCTCGATCTCCCCGTCCTCAGCAGTCGAGCTCAACACGACAAGTGCGTTAGCCAACTACGCCACCGAGGCGGGTCCCAAGTGCAATAGTGTTCGTGTAAATTTATGATTTCTAGCCGATTGTTTCACAAAGTTGATCGGCATGCGATGCACGCTCTTAAACTGTATGTTTTTACTAGAGAATTATTATATTTATTTTGACAAAAAAAAAGTATACAACCACTCACTGCACAGTTTAATTCATTTTGGACTTTAGTCACGAATTTGTTTATAAGAACTATAATAATTATATTAATACGAATCAGATGTGAATAATACAGAAGTATGTTTAAAACGTATTCACGTGTTCCACGTCTGACTACTTGTTCAAGATATCCATACATTTAAACTGCAGTCCACTTTTCATAGAAATAGACTTTTAAAAACTACCAGCATTATTTTTGTAGATAAACTTGATAGCATTAGTATTAGTGTTATCTTAAAGATATTGATAATATCTATCAAAAGTGACAGCTGCAGATGATATGGCTTGGCATATTAATACATAAAAGTGTATCTATTATGTGTTAGACCCGCCTCAGTGGCGTAGTTGTCTAACGCGCTTGTAATGTTGAGCTCGACTGCTGAGGACGGGGAGATCGAGGTTCGAATTTCGGTCGGGTGAACTGGGGGTGGTTTTTCCTCAATGGTTTTCCACTCTCCCTCCACGCAAATGCGGGTTCACCTCCTATAATTTGACCTTCCCAATTCCTAATCCATTAGCGTAATTAGTACTTAAAGCGTATAACCCGAACGGGTAGTAAGATGCGGTGCTAAATATTATTATATTATTATGTGTTAGGGATTAGAAATGTCAAATTTAGATAAATGTACCCACAAAATTTGACTTTAATGGGGCAGTTAAGAGGTAGCTATAGTTTAGCAGAGGAAATGCATATTTTTCGTGGAGGGGAAGAGAAGAACTAATTTTTTGTTAACATTTAATTACATCCGTCTCAGATTAGAACGCTAACCTCCCCGACGTCAGCTAGTTTGATAAGGCGAGACTAACGCATTTATCCACGTACTAAACTAACCCCACGGTGCGAGTAGTAATAATATTAATACCACTAGCATAATAATATATATTGTTGTACACGTGGATTGACTGTATGTAGAGCTCTTCAAGTCTAGTTTGCCGGTGATGGGTAGTTCTGTGTTTGAACATCGACTGAGTGGACTGAGGGAGATTTTACCCTTATTTGTTTACCTTATTTTAACCCACGAAAATGTGAGTACATTTCTTTCTAAGATCTATTTTACTTATCCCTACTCATTAGTGTAGTTAAATACATTTAGTTTGAACGAGTAGTAAGACGCGGTGAAAACATATTAGCGGGTAAACATAGTATAAAAAAACCTGAGTGAAACTTAGCCGCTCGTATCTGAGCAATAATGTGTCTTGTCGGGTGGTTTGGCGGTGTCTCGTTTATAGAATTACAGACTTTCACTCGTGAATTATAGGAAATTAGCTTTTATAGTTTTCTTTTCGGCTGTCCCACTCGGCTGTCTGCTACCGCTTAACCAAGTCGTAAATAGGTTTGTCTGACCCGTAGCGTGACTATGATAATCATCCATACAATTAAATAATGAACCTAAGATATTGCTGGCAAGACCTCGACCTTGGGTGTGATCGTTGAAGTGATACACAATCCAGACGGTGGTTCCTGCTAACTTCTTGAAGGACTCGTTCATATACCGATGAGGTTGAATATTTAGTCTACACGTTGTGCGAAAGCCGAAGAATAACGACCCACAAGTTTTTTTCGGAGTTCACTAACACAATGGTTTCAGAATTTAATAATTCTGCTAACTCTGAAAATAAATCAATAAGCCTCATTAGGGCTATATTGAAATAATATATTTTTAGCTTATTTGGCTATATAATTACAAATAAAAGGGGTAGGAATGTGGAGGCTAGCTTAGATGAAATGCATCCGCACGAGCGTGGGTAGAAATATTGAAAAGCCACAGGTAAAATCACAAATGAAACACAACACCAACTGTACCTGGTTGGGATTCGAACCTTGTTATTTCCAACAATAACGACCTAACTCATTACGAACCTAACACCTAAGATCACTCGGGGACAGCAAATGGCCCCATCGTGTAGTGGTCAGTGGACCTTGCTATGAATCTAAAGGTCCTGAGATCGATTCCCAGCTGGCATCTTGGGTATTTTTTCCGAAAAGGGAATTACCCCAACGGTCACTACTATCCATTCACAGTAGGAATTACTCTCTGAAAGGTCTTTTTTCCTACCAATATCCTACTATATAAAAGATTTCTGGTAGGGAAAAAGGCCTTTCAGAAAACAACGCTGAACAGACTTTAGGGTTTGATTAATTAGGTTGAAGCTAGGTTTAAGTGTTTCCGCTGGTTCCACAGCCTCACACTCACCATCATCTCATCTCATCGGAACGTGGAAAGAGCCTCCACGGAAACAATGTACCATTACTACATTCGGGCGTCCCCCGAGCAACGCTACATTATTATTGGCTAAGCCTAATCTTTCCACTACTGAGCTACGAACAATGTAGCCCAGGTGCACAATTTTATTATATTACTTTGATGGCGTTATGTAAGTTATCTGTCTATCATAAATGTAAACTATTGTATGTAGTGTGATTTTAATAGAAAGAACAGTAGAAGTTAGTTACTAAAGTTACTAAAACCATTTTAAAATATTTACATCAAGTAATGTTATCTGCAACTTCCACTTTTGATATATATTATCAATACTTATAAAATAACACAAATAATAAAGTAAAGTGTTGGCCGGAAATAAATATATTTGAATTCTCTCTATTCTTCCAACAAAATTAGAGTCTACCTATACCGGTGATTATGCAGTTTAATACTTCAATCTCGTAATAAAATAGAGTGCTGGTGATAGGGAGATCGGGCTTAAATCTGTGTCAAGTATATAGAGGTTTTTTTAAATTCTAAATGGTTTCTCAATCTCTCTTTCCCCCCCCCCCCCCCCCCCCACGAAATTTGGGGGAACACTCACTTTAAAATATTTATACCTTTCATATTCCAATCTCGTTAGCCTAATTAATGGATGCGTTCATCTCGAATGGGTACTGAGATCCCCTGGAAAAAAAAAGAAGAGGATAATCTTTGTTTTTTTTATACAACATTCGCTCACACTTCATACCAATACACAGACACCAAATTCTCGCCTTCTCCTAAGTCTACACTCTATAGCAAGTAGTATGTTCAACTCTCAAGCCGCTTGCGGCCTCCGTACTAATAACCTATTCGTTCGTGTTTTTACTATATTTTGTCAGTAGCTCTTACATTATTATTAGCACCACGTCTTACTACCCGTTCGGGTTATACGCACTTACGCTAATGTGTAATGGTAGGGTGATTGTGAGATGAAATGAAGGACCTACAGTTTAACATGGAATCCGAACCACGGTGGCGGCCTGGCATTCCCCACATTCACAAGATGTCTTGTCAGAGAGTAGCTCTTACAAATTTCATGTATGTCCAACGGCAAATTTATCAATAACTTATACAGCCCTCAGCCGGATAAAGGTGGGACACGCCTAGTCTACAGGCTGTAATCGCACTACCTTTGTCTTTATTTTTAATCTGCGGTTTTTCTGGAAAGGATAAAACCATGCATATTTGTTGTTCTATAGAGAACAATAAAGTAAGCCTTTGTCTCTACTTTCTTTCCAAATAGGGAAATGCACTTTCATACTCAATCTAATAGCTTATCGCCGTGGGAACCGCAAAGTGTATGGTGTGTGGGTGGGTGTGTGTGTTGTAGAAAGGGGGAGGGGGGGAAGTTGTTATGCGGTGACGACGTTCTTCTCTGGAACCATCAGCTGACGACATTGACAGAAAGGACGGAAATAGCTGTCTGGTTGCACTAGCATGTTCTCGGCTGTTCAGCAAACAGCTCAGATATTATTATAAGTTCATTCATAACCCATTTCTTCATTCTGATGAAGGTCATCCAATAAAACGATGTAATTATGAGTTGAAGATAACAGTTATATTTGTCAGAAGATAACAGTTATATTTGTCAATAGTTTAACCTCAATACTTTAAAATTGTAACATTTGGTGCTATTTTTAATCCATCAAATCTATTTATGTGGAGTGACCGCTTGTTCGGATTTCTGGTATAGTTAATTCACACTAGCTTTGGTCTTTTATGACAGTTCAAAAATTACTAAAGGGCATGTGTCGTCGGTCCATGGTAGCGTTGAAAGCATGAATTGTCTACTTTAGAGAAACAAAACCCTTTTTATGCCTACAGGTGTTTTTAAAACTGCGAACCTAATATATTTTGACTGCAGTTTTTGTTTGGATTTCCCTTTCTTTAGGGCCGATTGTGGATCTTGCGCATGGACTATCGAGACGGCACGTATTTTAATATTGTTTGTTTTCGCTACAGAATATCGTAGACTTATACTATCTAGATTTCTATATGCTAACTACTCTGTAACTCTTTATAGTATAACAGATCCAAATGAAAGGCCTTTGAAATTATATACTGTTCAAACCACACTCACCTTTTGGAAATTATCGGTAAGCTTAAAATTCCCGATTATTATTTTTATTACTCGCTGCTATAGACCCAACATCGGTATTAATATTTTTTTATAACCGTATGATTCTTAATCGGTTCCAATAAATAGATTCGCTCTTCCACACTTAAAACCGTGTTTTTCACCTTTTATGCCATTTTAACAAATCTTGATTCGTTTATAATCAGTATTGTTAATTTTACCGCAAAATTGTCATTATAGAAAGCAGTGGATGGAATAATGTTACTCCCTCCCCACTGGGGTGTGGTACCTCTCTGTAAGATGTAATCACGTGACTGCTAGCTTGGCGATCCAACTAGGATCTGACTTGGACTTTTTCTTCGACTTTACTTGTACTTGACTTGTATTTGGGCCTTGCTTAGTATCTTTCTTGCATACAGCTCTATATGTACTGTCTGTTGGTGACCTGGTGTCTAGGGGTAAGGTGTCAGACTTCTGTGCTGGAGGCCGGGGTTCAATCCTCGGTCCCGGCACAGATTTATCTGATTACTAAACCCTTCCTTCACCTCTGACAAGACATCTTGTGAATGTGGGGAATGCCAGGCCTCCACCGTGGTTCGGATTCCACGTTAAACTGTAGGTCCTCCATTTCATCTCACAATCACCCCACCATTACACATTAGCGTAAGTGCGTATAACCCGAACGGGTAGTAAGACGCGGTGCTAATAATAATATTAATAATAATAATAATAATAATAATAATAATAATATATGTACTGTCCCCGACAATAACTGCTAGCTTGTATCAAGCAGCTTTAAATAAATATATTTTATTTATTTGTGTGTGTCAAAACTGCTCAGCAGCTTCACTGAAGTCCTGTTCCAGTTTTTATATATTTTTATTTAGCACCGCGTCTTACTACCCGTTAGGGTTATACGCTTGAGTACTGATTACGCTGATGGATTAAGAATTGGGAAGGTTGAATTTAGAGGGAGTTAACCCACATTTGCGTGTAGGGAGAGTGGAAAACCATTTAGTAAAAATCCCCTCCAGTTCACCCAACCGAAATTAAAATCTCAATCTCCTCGTCCTCGGTGGTCTAGCTCAACATGACTAGCGTGTTAGCTAACTACGCCACCGAGGCGGGTCCAGCTCAAGTTATCTATACTTATAAAATAACATGTCCTGACTGACTGACTGATCATCATCGCCGAGCGCAAACTATCAAGGCTACAAGCATGAAACTCGGACTGTATATTCATTTTGTTATGTAGGCACCCACTAAGAAAGGATTTTAGAAAATTCCACCCCAAAGGGGTCAAAATAGGGGATGATAATAGGTATGATAATATGTATGAAAGTCCGTCATTTTGAAAGTTACATAAACTAAAATTTTGTATTTCGGTTATTGACGTAAAACAAATAAATACGTGTTTCAGGAATTTTTATTTAATAAGGGATGAAAAAGGGGGTGAAAATTTGTATCGGACTTGCATTATTTTTGATCTGAGGTCAAGTTATGGTCATCAACGTAACGTAATATTTTAAATTAATATGTAAATACATATGTATATTTTCATATTTGTATATAATCAACTTCCACGCGAGCAAAGCCGCGGGCAACAGCATCTAGTTTAGTAATAAAAGAAGGAAGGATAACCATGTAATTGATTTGTCCATGATCTTAGTGCTCCTTTCTACGAGTCAATAGCTCGCTCGACCCATATATACTTGAGGCGATCGCGTTATTCAGGACATCTTCATGACAGACTTTGTTGGTGGTAGGACTGTCTGCAGTTGACAGATGACGCTGAATAAAATATTTATATGAAGGACATTGTTGAGAATGTAACTCTTTCTTGCTATCAATTTATTTTCACCATAATACTAACCAAGAACAGCACCTATTAACGGAAACCTTTCTTTCTCTAATTATTCAACCTAGATTATAGTGTTTTTCAAAACTTTGCCCATATGTGAACCCCTTTAGGGGCTACGGTCAAACCAACGTACCATCACAGCCTTTTCTCAAAAAATTAAAAAACAAAAACCTGTTTTTTTCTAAACCATAAAGAGTTGTTCCAAATTATCTCACTATAACACTTCAGTGTTAAGATAACAAAGCTGGGATGGATGTAAAGAAAAACTTATAGTCCATTACACTGATTCAAAATTTGTGCTAAATTGTTTATCAGATATACTTTAGGGCATATACAGTAGTAGAGGGGGTGGCAACATGCAGAAGACCTTTATTGCTAATATTGCCTAAAATTCACTTATGTCAACCTATTAAGAAATAGGGCTTATGTGATTATTAATATTTGAAGAGAACGAAGCATTTTACAAGCTACCCTTTGAAAAGCATTTTTAAGTGAACCCCAAACGTTGCTTACACAAAAAAGAATCATCCAAACTGTTATTTTCAAAAGTTTGTGTTTCAATAATGTAAAAACTGTTTAAAGAAAACAATTATTGTAGACAAATTGTTGTGAAAGTTTTGACTGGGTAAAGTCACAACTCAACATACTCCTACCGTAGATAACTTATATTACCAACAAATATTTCACTATCAATAAAAAAAATCATAGTACATCGCGTCCTCAGTTAATAAAACACTGGTCTAAGGGAATATAATGAAAAGGATGAATCTAAGGGGGCTTGCAAGTTTTTCAGTCATAAGGTAATTTCAATGGAAATACTTACGCCCGCCGTTTATTGTTGATTGAGATCTAGTTAGTGTAAGCTAGGTTCTTTGACAGGCAGTGTCCTAAAAGCATTAAATATATGCGCATCTTTGGATATAAGCAATACATTAATTTTTTTTAACACCATGTCTTACTACCTGTTCGGATTATTCGCTAACATCAAGTTAAACTGCCTCATAGTGTCACGCTCAACAACTTTAAACAAGAGTCCATAAAGAGAAGGGTAATATAGATAAAATGAACAAGAATTAGTTCAAAGAAAGAACAGAAAATTTTAGTTTGTAAAAACTTATATCTCGACGTGAATTCAAACTCTTTTGACATCCCCCTTTACGGTTAATAAGGGCATTGCGAGTGTAACCCCTCTGACTGCTTGGCCACCGATCGTATTTCATCTTGTGTGTAGTCATCTATTAATAACTGGCCTCGTGATGTAGAGGTTAGAGCCTCTGGCTGTAGACTTAGAGGTATCCGTTTTCGATTCCTAGCTAGTGCCGAAGGATTCTCTTTGAAAGGGAATTAATCCCCATGGTCACCAGGTTTTGGTTAATTAGGCTTAAGTTAGATTAACATCTTCATAGGCTTCATACCCTCATATTCGCAATCATCATCCCCTAATATCATCGGGACACGGAAGGAGTCTTCACGAAAAGGATGTACGGTTAGTACATTCGAGCGTCCCCTGGACATAGGTACATTACTACTATATTATTAAAACTACTAAATATGTGGAGTGAATTGTTATAGGCTCTAGTTTGTTGGCACCGAGTATACATTGACTCTTCAAAACAAATAATAATAATAATAGTATGAACTTACTTTGAATTTAAAACTTTTTATTGCATCTTTAAGAGTAATAAATAGCTCTGTTAAGCGCCACTAGCGCATTCTTTTGGAAACATGCCAAAATAACACGTGTTTTTTTAAAAAAATATGACAGAAGTTGAAGCGCCACGGGTGTCTTAAGAAGTTCGTCCCAACCAGGTCGTCGAGCTCTGTATGTTGGGTGGGTCTTCTCCCACAAGTTCAAGTGGTTCATTCAGAGCAGCGAACAAACAAGGATTTCCTCCCCTCCCTCCACCCATGAGAAAAGGGTCTCGGGTTCGATTCATGGCATCACTGAAAAGTTGAACATTTTTTAAAATGGAGGCTTCCTCATTCACATCCATGAATTGATGGTTGGGGGACTTGCTGTCGTATCTGCTTTATGATTAAAGTCATTCTTCGATATAATCAGTTGGATAAATGGGTCCACTTTAAACTATTCTAGAATAATATAAAAAAAACATGTATTTATTTACCTTTTCCCAAATGGACTTTTTTCCACTGTGGTTTTTCACTCTCATTCCAGACGAATGTTTTCTAAGTTTATTTAAATTTAGCCATACTTAACTCGTGTCCTTGGGTTAAGTAGCTTAGCATTATATGTATCCAGTACTTATTCTAGAACTTACAAACTAAAAGTTTCAGATAGAAATTCTCAATTGCGATTGAAAGGATACACTATCTATTACAAAATCTACTAAATTACTTATATTACATATATTTATCAATTAATGTGATCTTCATCTGTCATATTTGATGAATTCTGGTCAATGAATGAAATAATATTAGTCATATTTTGTCAATTTTGAAACACCAAAACATTATATGTTCTTGGCCAAGAATTTCCAAAATTGTGACCCGCAGTAAACTTCTTACAGTTTTTATGTTTTATACTATGTACAAGTAAGAAAACATGTTTTATAATAATATGAACCCAAAAATCTATATGTGGTATATGAGGCCAGCCAGCTATGTTTAGTTTTTGAATTGGCACTACATCTAATAACTTAATGGGCGTTCTAACCAAGGATGAATTTATTTCAACACTACAATACTTTGTTGGAAAACCTTAAAAAATTTGGAGCACCTTCCCTTATATATTTTCACTGTTATAAAATCAACTTTAATATATTTTTAAAATTTATATAGGTTTTAATTCAAACTTCAATACACATGTGATTTTTATATAGCAATAAAATATGTAAAGAAGATCCCAAATAATGTTTATAAAAGGAACAAACGTTGGTTGGTCAAGAAAGTGCAAATGATTTTCCAACCGAAAAATAGGTCTAATTTTCAACCAGTACTAACATTTTGCACTTTGACCAGTAAAAACATATTATAGTTTAATTTTCTTCACATGGTGGTATCAACTATTCTTAAATATCTATCAATGGTGTCGTGGAATTTAATGACAACTTTTCTTTTAATTTAAAAAGTTTGTCATCTAATACCGCTATGTACATCATAGATATTCCACAACTGTTGATATCACCATGTGAAGAAAAATCTATTTTTCTACTCGAGAAATATTTTATTTATTTTGACAAAAAAAAAGTGTTGCTATAAAAACTGCACAAACATATGCCCTTCCTCCGGTCCCCTATCACCTCACTTTAAACACAACTGTTCCAAACTTGTGTTCTCACCATGATTCCTCTAAAAGCGAGAGAAGGTAGTCATTGTTAATTCAGGTAGAAGATCTGGTGCTACCTCCTTCAGGTCGACATGTATTTTATCCCCCACACCTGATCAACTTTCCTCTAAGACAGCCTCCCTCCCCTTTATCACTAACCCCTCTGAGCTCTCTCGAGGGAAAGCTGAACATTATGCCAGAGTCGTGACTTGATGTCTCGCGCCTGACTTATATCCCATAACCTAGGGCGATATTTTCGTATTTAATTCATTAGAGAAACTGGTAGCAAAATAATTGTGTTACCTATCACAAAATAATCATGTTGGATGTAAATTCATATTGACATGGTTTTCAAACTCGTTTTCTGAATAGTTAATATTATCAACAAATATAAAATACTGTTCATAAAATAGTTTATTTATGTATACATAATTTAAATGTATATTTTTTTAAATTTAGTGTATTTTTTTAAACCATGAATTCATCTCTAAAATATATTTAACTAACATACTTTCCATAAAACTTGTTTTCTCAAAATAAAATATATATCTTTTTGAGGCACATTTTAATAATTATCATTAATTAATTCTTAAATATTAAAATATATCTTGTTTTACTTTAGTTTGAAAGTCAGGGAAATCACTGTTTAATTTGATAATGTAATACTACGTGTATCTCTTCTAAGCCCACTTCATTGTACCATCCGTCTAAGGCGTCACTCTCGTGTTGGACTGACCTGCTTAAGACGGGGAAGTGGGGGAGGGGGGTTGAAATCCCGGTCGAGTCTATTGAGGATTGTTTTTCCTAAAAAGGTTTCCCACTTTCCTTCCCGCTAATGTGTGTAGATTACCATTAAAATTCTTTCTTCTTCATCCCTACCCCATTAGATTAATTATAATATATGCGTACAACTTAAAAACAAGCAGTAAGATGCCATGATAACAAAAAGTTGCTCATTAGTCTGTCCTTAAACATCGCTGAAAACTATTATTTGTACCTCTACCAAATGACGTAGCTTATAAGTCTCCATGATAGCTACTTGTTTTGCTAGCAGTTGCCATGATAGTTGGTCGTTCATTCTGTAATAGTTGATTACCTGTACTGAGCTGAGCTAGGAGACATGGTCCGTATGTCCGGGGCATAAGAGAATCATGTCACACACCTGTTTCTTGTGGGGTCTCTTCACCATGCTCTCTCTAGGACTGGCATCGTTATACATATATTTACATAAAATATATTGATTTATTTATAAAACTTAGATATATTTATATCATTATTTTAACAAGTGAAAAACTAAACACGCTGATTAGTACACATGTTTCATATTATAACCGCTCACACTTTTCTCATTGAAATAATAAATTATTATTATTTAGCACCGCGTCTTACTACCCGTTCGGGTTTTACGCTTAAGTACTAATTGCACTAATGGATTAGGAATTGGGAAGGTTGAATTAAAGGAAGTGAACCCGCATTTTCGTGGAGGGAGAGTGTAAAACCATTTAGGAAAAACCACCCCCAGTTCACCCGACCGAAATTCGAACTTCGATCTCCCCGTCCTCAGCAGTCGAACTCAACACGACTAGCGCGAAACTGAAATAATAAAATAATTGAAATATTTTTTCTCGATTTTTTTCTTTGTCTGTGTTTTTAAATAGCTAAATAAAACATTAAAAAGGGAAAAGTGGTGAATAATAGCATTACAGAACAAGTCATCTTAATACCTCCTCTTCAGTTCACCCAGACGAATGCAATTCAATATATCGGATCAACCGCTGTATCGATATAGTTTTTACGATAAATCGTTCATTTTGGTATATCCTTGCGATGTATCAAATGATAAATACATAAGATATATATTTAAGTAAATGGCTATCCTTAACCCAGTCTCGTGTCTGAATGGTCAGAGAGACTAACCAATATCCAAAGGGCACTGGTTCCGTCCTTAATGAGGCTTCAAGACATATTTTAATTATGGTGGGACCCACATTGGTGAGCTAATGAACAAAAGAAAACGTCAGTATCATCTTTTCCGATTTTCAGCTGGTTATGGGGTCGTGGTTAGAATCTTTAGTGGGTATAATAAGGTGATTTTCTTCTTCTTCTAAATAGTTTCAAACTCTCCGCTGCACGGAAATTACTTATAGGTACATTTCCTCTAAATTATACCTTCCTAATTCATAGCTAATTAACATAAGTAAATATTGTGTTGCTAGACTGGGCGGGTAGTAAGACGCGGCGCACTTTGTGCGTGGTAGATTTGTTCCCGTGAACATATTTAATAATTTGAGTATGGGGAAGAGAGTTCATGACCGTAAAAGTATGTGTGTGTGTGTGTGTATATATATATAAGGAGCGTATTATATTCACACTTTTTGAATATATGAGTAAATACAGATTTCTCTTCACTCTTAAAACATCCCCATATTTATTTTACAGCTGTAAAAATTTACGTAATCGCTCAAAAAGGTACAGATACATTACACATCCTTTGGTGTAGAAGTAGTATCCATTAAGAACTTTTGAATACATGTCCAGAAAACGTGGACCATAGTCCATTTTAGAATGGCAACCATTCTCCCTCTCAGTAAACAAAACAACAATTATGGGTGCTATCTTAGGTTAAGTCGGTTTGTGATATTTCTATGTTCATAAAGTACACAAGAAATGTCCATAATCATATTATGTATCTGAAACTCTTTAAAAAAGTCTTCTTTCAATATTTTAAATGTTTGATTTTTGGGATTTTCTTTAATCACCTCCAATAAAAATGCACTCGATATTTCTTCCAAATTTATAGTTTTTAAATGAATATTATTATTAAATTTACATATATATATATGTATATTATTATTAAATATACATGTATATAATATATATATATACACATATATTTAGATAAAATAAAATATAAACTACGAAACATTACCTCACGTTGGCATGTGTGCATCCATAGAAGTGTGTGTATAGTAAATGTTATTCAAACCAGTATAGCCTTGAAGTGATTCTTTAACTTAGTCTAAAATTGAGTTGGTTTATCATGAGTAACATTTGAAAGGTTTCCTACCTAGGCGAAACCTCATAAGAACCGGAATTTCCTCTCAAGTTGCCTCAAACTTTACAACAATCTGCCGTGTGTTGTTAGGTGCACGGGACTACTGGCTTAACACTCTCCTAGTTTGTAAAGGGAATAAAGAATAAACGGGTGTTTAAAGTGGAAATAAAAACAGGGTCCTTTCGTGTTTTACCAATTAGTTTCCTTCACTTTGGTTGCCAAAAAACACATCATGATTGACTCAAATATTATGATGGCTCAAGCCGCCAACCTTGGGGCAGTCTAGTCTAGTGAGGGTGAGTTTTCATAAATAGTTTCTCACTCTCCCTCCACTCAAATGAGAGTACATTTTTTCTAAAATTATGTATTCATCATCTCTTTATCAAGAGTGTATTTAAAAATAAATCTTGTCTGGGCTACATTATCTAAGTGTTTTAAAATTAATAAAAACTAAGCTTAAGTGTTCATATGCCTCTTCACTGTCATGCTCAAATAACAGCATTTTCATTACTCATTTGTATATTCTGGATGGTACAGTATAATATTAATAATATTGCACGTCTGTGTTACAACAATCGTAGCCCAGTTCTGAGGAGATTAGCCAGTATTAATGTATTTTGCCCAGGGAACGCCCGAATGTACTAAGAGTGTACTAATCGTACATCCTTTCCATAGAGGAGGACCTTTTCATGTCCCGATGAGATGAGGTGATGGTGATAATGAGTATGAGGGTGTGGATTCATTGTAAACACCTACACCTAAACTTAAACCAAATTAATCCAATCCTGTTGACCATTGGGGTTATTCCTTTTTAAGGAAAGATACCAAAGATACCAGCAGGTAATCGAACCCTGCATCCCTAGGCTCGAATTTAGGTGCACTGACCACTACACCACGGGGCTGGTTGAAGTGTACAGTGAAATGTTAGGGATTGTTGTCATCTTAGGTGTAGTTCCATCGCCTGAGGTTCTCCATATAAGCAGGCGCCATCATACAAGTGTAATAAATATATGAGCAACTTAAATGGGTATTAAGACGAGGTGAAAAAAGCGCATAACTTAGACACGGTTAACTCCAAACTTAGATAGGTAAATACATCTCGAACCATTTGTCACATCGTGGTGCGGTTTTCTGTATTTTACTTTAGAAGGGTAGTATAGAATCGGTTCCAGTGAAGCATTTTTATCTTATTTTTTTAAAAATAATACAAAACAATTTAAAAATATTTTTACCGATCCTAATCTCGTTGTTGTCAAGTGAAGTATACTGAAAACCATGCTTCAATACTTTTCTTAGAGCGTAATCATGAATCTAATTCTCCGGTTAGTCGGCCGTGAGAGGGAAATCCATCCTTAGGAGGTGCAACCGGTAAGATTCATAGTAAGGCGTGCTAAACGCTTTAAGTATATGCATTAATAAGGTTTTGTTCACAAAAACGCGTTTTGTAGAATGTATTGCGACAATAGATAATAAATTGGAAAATTATACGAATAGTCACAGGAAGAAACTTGTCGACAGATCTATTTTCTTGTATTCATGCGCTACTCTATCGCTTTCGACTGATTTTGTTAATTTTTACAACTATATACTAATTTGTCAGTATTTACTAATTATTTTTTCTAGTCTTTAAAAGGATATTTCTATGTTGCTATCGTGACTAGTTCTAGTCGTTCTTTTTTGGGGTGACATATTTTGAAGTTTGTTTCTAAGACCATATAATTGTTGAATTTAAATAAAAGTTAAAAGAAAACTGGTGCTAATGGTCAAGAATTTCTACTTTGTAATTTAACTAAACATATGACTTCTTAAAATAGCTTAAGTTTGTACAAACCATATATATATATATATATATATATATATATATTTTTTTTTTTAATGTTATTATGGTTGCAACTATACAATTTATTATTTATATTTAGATTAACCTTGGTGATCTTGTGGTAAAGTGTTCGCCTCAGGATCCGATGCTCGTGGGTTCAAAACCAGCCGGGGTTAACCGATTTTTCTCTAACGATAAAAATCCATAGCACAACTTCCTTCAAAGAGGAAGTAAAGCCTTTAGTCTCATGTTGTGGGATGTAAAAGAACCCTGCAGGTACGTGAAAATATATTACCCGGCAAAATTGGTATGCCCTTTCGATCTTGCTCATAGAAATTCTCGTGTGCTGATATAATTAGCCGGTTCACAAAGTGCACGTTAAATACTCCAAATAAATAAATAAAAACGTATATTTAGGACAATGCAAAGTGCTAGGATCTTATAATATTACCACAAACTTCCATTTTTATTTACAAAGATAATTTGTAAAACATTCCATCAGGGTAAGTCCCTGATGTGTCCGAGAGTGCTCACATTGGTAGTTGTTTAAATCTTTCTTGCTGACGTCACGTAAAGTTCATAAGCTTATGGTGACCTAGAGTCTATTAGAGCTAATAATCACAAACTACCCAAACACTTTAAGTGCCCGATAAAACATTATGACCCCCACTCCCCTTTACTCTCTTAAAAAAAACGGGAAGCCAGCCAAATAACTTGTTTAAGTTCGATACTGGTACAGTCTTATTCACAAAAATTTGCCCGATTTAACATTCTCTTCCTTTCACCGTACAAAGACTATATTTTGGGTCCCACCTTGGTTCAAACCAAGGTTTCTCGAAGACTTGTCACGTTCCACTTAGACCAGCCTTTGATGGTAGTCGTCTGTTGCTCTATATTGATGTGATGATTACTTGCTGCCTTACATTTGGTTTGTCGTCCCGACATTGTCGCGGCACATACCAATCATCCATCATAACCCGGAACTGTTTAGAAAACAACAGTGCAAGAGAAGGTTAGTATTTCAAACGTCATGTTTTATAAATAGTAGCAACACTTGTGTTCCCAAACATTGTGTGACCCGATATAGTCGCCGGCCCGAAACAGATGCTTGGGACTATTCCCAGGCTCTACAATGCACAGACAGTATCTTCTTATATATATCCCTACATCCGCGGCGTTGACCGAGTGGTCGAAGGATTAAGGGGGCCGCCTTGGTAGACTAGAAATTGCCACGCAGACGTTCAGATCTAACGTAATATTTAATTATATGATGATGAGGTGACCTGGTGGTCTAGGAATAAGGTGTTGGACCTCTGTGTTAGGGTCCGGGGTTCAATCATCGGTCCCGACACTGATTTATCTGATTGATAAACCCTTCCTTCAACCTCTGACAAGACGTGTATTAATCACAACTTGTGAATGTGGGGAATGCCAGTCCTCCACCGTGGTTCGGATCCCACGTTAAACTGTAGGTCCTCCATTTCATCTCACTATCACCCTACCATTACAAATTAGCGTAAGTGCGTATAACCCGAACAGGTAGTAAGACGCGGTGATGATGATAATAATAATAATAATAATAATAATAATAATAATTATTATTATTATTATTATTATTACTATACGATGCTCTATTTCAAAATATGGTTTACGCCAAAATAAAGTCGAACGATTCCAGCTGGGCTCTTTTTCCCTAACCCTATAGTTTGAGTCTTTATCAATAGAAATAAATGTGTGAGAATGTGACATTATCTAATTTTCCACGATTCTTTAACCATATTTATGGAGCTATCAGACTTGGCTTGATGAAAAAGGGATCTAGATTTAGCCTTTCTCTAACAGAGTAAATTTTTTAAAGTACACCATAGAAAATTTTAATATAGTTGAGAACTAGAAGTGAACTCTTCTTTTTAACTTAAGCTAAGAAGTTTTGGAGTTTTCTTTCCCCCTTTTTTTATTTACATGACAAAAGAGGGTGGTTGTTGTTGAAGGGTAAAAGGTAGTATAAACTTAGACAGAATAGAGCAAAAGTACCAGAAAACGAAAGACCATTGTATATTTTAAGCCGTATGGCCTGACAACATATTGATACTTTCCCGCTGACCGAGTCGAATACCTTGAGATAAAAATTAAAATCCAATTTCCATAGGAAGGATATTTTAGACTCTCTTCAATATAAGCCCAATAAAACACTAAACAAAATCACACTTATAGTAAAACACACGTTTTCTCTATGGTGCGTCTTTGGCCAGGCTGTTTCCGGAGCAGTGTGGGCTCAGACTAAATGTAAAAACGCTGTTCGTGCACTCTAGTCGGAAGTTGCAGTCACCTCGAAGGAACTAGCCACATAGACTATGGAAACCAGTCCATTTGCTGGTCGCAGACTCGAGACGCGAGTCGCGTCGAGGAAACTACCTTAAGGCAGGGGTTCCCAAACTTTTTAGACCGAAGGAGCTCTTGCACCAGAATAAATAAATACCGGAAACCTCATAATCTTTTTTACACTAGTATTATGAGCATCTATTAATGTAAGCTAAATTTTTCTGGCATTAAAGTTTAAATAAATGGAAAATGTCATTATGTTCTGCCACTGCCTTTGGAAAAATTGGCAATCCTTATGATTGAAAACTTAAGTAAATAAAGGTCATCTATATTTATACTAAAAAAACAAATAATACATAAAAAATGATAATGTTTATCGTGTTCACTGAATTTGCAAGTTTTTCATTTCTATGAGTTAAATTGGTAGAAATATTATACTCTCCCATTGTTTGACAATATATCTCGTGATTTGGAGCGTACGCACAAAACTGGAATGCATTAAGGACTATACGTACTTTACGGACTAATAAGGATATATAGAGTTACAAATTATCAAACTAGGCTTGACCTTGATGAATAAACAAACGTATCAGGAGCGCACAGCAGATGAGCAAGAACCCATGTTATAAATTATTTGTTTTATTAGATCTGTAATTAAACACATAACATGACAAGGTGAAGAGGGTGGAGAGGGGGGGGGGTGAAACAGAAACAACGCGTGTCGATGCGGAAGTGTTTTTTTTTCTGTGTACTTCTTATGCCCATCCTCTTGGCATCAATCAGCCTTATCCAAGAGCCGAAACACTGGTATTTGGTGGCCGTATCTTTTCTTACGCATGCGCGCCAAAAGCCTCCACAAATACCCCGCGTTTGTGTAGGAGGGCTAAGAATAGTTGGGAGGAGGGGAGGGTTCTTTAACACCCGCACGGGGAAAGGGGGTCTACGTCCAAATCTGGTTCAGACTTGGTTTCCCTCGCGTTTAGTGTCGTTTTCTTAGCCCGGATCGCGGACAGTTTCCGTGATAGGTCTAGGAAAAAAAATAATTAGACTATCCTTTTTTTACTTTTTATTTATAGTGATTTCTTTCACTCTAAGCAAATAAACTATATTGTCGGGTAAAAAGAAGTTGTGATTAAATTCCTGATAGGGTGTAGCTGAGTGTTTTTCTTGAAATTGTTTCCCACCTAAACACCACGCAAATGTTGATACATTTTCTCAAAAATTTACCTTAATCATCCCTTTTTCATTTATTGTTATAATGTGGTTAGCCTAAATTTTATTGTATAAACTAAGTCTTTAATTATAAAAGTTAAGAGCAATGCATAGAGGGAAAATATCCTTTAACTGAAGGATTTCTTACGAGGAGGGTGGTACGGAATTTTCATATCCACTAAGACCATCCTTAATTTTCTTGGAATTTCCAATTGTGATATTGTTAGAGTTGGGATGTTCGGGACGCGAGGAAAGGTCAGTAATTTTTGCAGTTTTTATAGTAAAACTTTTTTTTGTCAAAAGATATAAAATATTGCTTCAGTACAAATATATAGTTTAATTTTCTTTACATTGGTACCTCAACAGTTTGTTGAATATCTGTCAAGGGTGTCCTGGAATTTTATGACAACTTTTTCTATTGATTTAAAAAGTTGGTCATCTAATGCCGCTATGTTCATGACAGATATTCAAGAAATGTTGATAACCTTGCGTAAAAAATTAAATTGTATGTTTGTAGTGAAGCAATATTTTATTTATATTGGTCCAAAAAAGTTTGGCTATAAAAACTGCAAAAACACTGACATTTTCTTGCGTTACCTACATCCCTACCTTAAACTAAAACTTTGAGGAAAGCTAGATATATCATATTTATGATAATTTACTTTTATTTTTGAACTACAAAATTTCGCGTGAAACGTCAATAAAAATGAGCTTATTTCACCTTTTAATGAATGGTTTTAAAACTGTTAAATTTAAACTGTAGTGTTTTATAATACTATACGTATATTTTGATACCTTTTATCACCTTCATTTCGGTGCAAACCATATTTTGAAATAATAGACCACCTCTTATCTGACGTGGAAATTCTAGACATCTGCAACGCGTCTCAGAGCTACAGCAGGTGACCCTCTTATTATTATTATTTTTTCTATCTGCCCGGAGGATATGTCTGCGTTTCCTGCAATAACAATCCGTCCGTCCTCGTTTTAAAGGCCACGAGTACACTTCCCCAGAATGCACCGCGCCACGCCTGCCTCTCGTCGCCTTACACGATTCCTCTTCCTGGACGTCCAAATATACACGCCAGACGCCAGAACTGATACTCTTCTGTCTGATGTTAGGACCTCCTACCTTGGGTCGACTTGTGCTACTTTTTCAAGTAGGGCTTCTCCCCCCTTCTTCCCTCCATTCCCCCCTCCCCCCTCCCACAACTCACTAACAAACAATGCAGCAATGTTTATGAATTCTGTTTGTTTCGTAGTGAATAGTTTTAACTTGTGACTGTATAAATGAAAAAAATTGGAAACTGTGTTTACACGATTGGTTATGACTGTGTTGTGTGAGCCTACTTAGCTTTATTGCCTACTTGCATCTATTAGCTGAAAATTGTACACCTTATTGAAGACTAAATCTCACATTCACTGAATTTATGCCATATTCATTTTTTAAACAATACAATTATAGATATTATAAAGTATTTATATATATATGAACTATTCTAAATGTATAAATGAATATTTAAAAAGCGTTTAAAGGTTTTTTTAATCTCATATCCCAAACACATACACACGCACAAGAATATTTATGAGATATGTCCGTCCGTAACCCTGTTAAAACATATTATATTAAATTACAACTAAAATAAATATTTAAAACAAGCTTATGCACTTGAATGGATTATGCTACGTACCACATAATTTTTATTGTCGTTTTTACTGGGTTTTTAATTGGCACTTATATACTAAGGGAAACTACTAACGCCAAGAACGACACTCAAAATGAACTCCGATAACTTGCACAGTGTCTTATAAGAAAGAGTATTACCGGTATATTATATTATATTGATGTTCTTTGTCAGCTTTTAAAATCCATCTTAAACTAGTGTTCATTAAATTTAAAATGTGAACATTAAGCTCATCTGCTAAAACGTGCTCTAATCTTGCTCACCCCTAATGCCCACTTGTCACGTGTCAATATAGCACCCCTTTGAAACCAATCACTTGAGTACACACTCCTACTAGTGGTCACGTGTTCTAAGGTGTAAATATCGTCGTATAATGGAGTATCATTGACGGGGCAGATTGGAGCTCTAATCTATGTCAGGTATATTTCAGGATAGTTTTTTCTAAACAGGTGAACTAATGGAGTAGGAAGAATTTAGTGAAATTAAAGAAACTAGATAGATAGATTAAAATTACCGTAAGACCAATTCCCTCCACGAAAATGTGGGTCTGGATGGGTAGTAATACGCGGTGCATCATCATTGTAAGAACGAATGGCAGAGACTTATCCATATTTTGCCCAATGTCCTGCGTATGTTCCTATTTCCATTTCTCTCACACCTTGGCCTACATCCTGCATGTGGCCAGGGTGGTTTCAACCCCTTCCCCCATATTACACACACGCATACGATTCGACACACCCACCACCTTTTCCCTATCGATCTCCCATCCAGAGTTCCGCTCTAGGTTACGTTATGACCTACTTTTACGTCTATATACAAAATCAGTGTACCTCTTTGCAACTGTACCTCTCGTCTATTGCTCATTGACGGATGATTGGTATTGAAAACAGTCACTCAAACATAGAGTTTAATTTTCTTAACACCATGATATCAACAGTTGTTGAATATCTGTCATGAGCACAGCGGCATTAGATGACAAACTTTATAATGAAGAAAAAAAAATTTTGTCATTAAATTCCAGGACAGCCTCTTAACAGATATTCAAGAACTCTTGAACTCATCATGTGAAGAAAATTAAACTCTATGTTACTACTTGAAAAATATTTGATTGCTTTAGAAAAACAATATATATACTGCAAAAACATTGAGCTTTTACTCATGTCACCCAGACTTCCACCTTAAATATTTACACTTCGCTTACACTGAAAAAGAGCAGTCATACCTTGACGGACTACGCTATGGTCTTTTCTTATAAGCTACTCCATAGTGTAATCTTTCAAGGTAAGACTGCTTTTCTTTTAGTGTGAACATAGTTTGCATGTATAACGTGTCATAATGTTATAGTAATATTATAGAAACTTCATTAAGTACTAAATTAACGCTCCTAGTGTAAGGTTGCTGTTTTTGTACATAAATAGTTTATTGCTTGCCACTAATACTGCCACTTTAAAGCATGCTAGTACAAAATATAGTCATGGTTGGGAGATCTGTCAAAATGCCTTACTAGCTCACCGTCAAGTTTTCTATTCTCTTTTCAATTTAACCTCAGTTCAGTGCCTTTACTTTAGAAATACAGCTGCTATCCTGTGTTTCATAACGTTATATGGGTTCGCTCATCCACATTACTGGTAGGCTTATTAGATTGTACGAATACAAATAAAATACGGTTTGTGACGTAGACATAAAATATTACATGAGGAAAATTTTCTCAGACGTTGAGTTTTCGAATGCATTTATTTTTTGACCTTGACTTGCGTACCACTCTTATTTTATTCAGGCCCTGTGCCCCGTTTTGGCCACGGGAAGACTAAATCCATGCCAGCCGTGATTTGAAACAATGTCCCTCACAGGTAAATGCCTGAAGCAAGGAATACGGTGCTTTAGATAGTTTTCAAACGTTTTCTTCACATATTCGATCAGATTTGATCTTGGTTCCATCGAGGCTCAAATCCTGATTCCTTTGTTCGTGGGCCACCTCTCCTGGAGGCCCAAGGAAATCTAATGTGTGCAATCTTTGGTCATGTTTAGAAAGTGCACGTTTAATAACTAGCTACTAAGAGACGTGGCCATCCTCGAGTGAAACCGCGGCTGTATTGGTTGGAGGGTGGGTTGTTTTTAATAAAATCACCTGTTGCTCGAACAGGGCCACACCGCCCATGCTGAGACTAATTAATCATTGTCTCAGCTACCATGGTCATCGCCATTGTTACTAACACACACAGGAGGTTGTTGATGTAGGTTTGCCGTTCATTCGCTTTCTTATAACTAATCTGATGAAACTTGCCAAGATCAAAGTTATTTTATTTCCAGCCGAAACTATTATTAAAATGTCTTTAATGGAATTGTCAGAATGTATAATAGGTTTAAAATACATACCAAAAATTGTTTTCAATCTCGACCAATTTTAAATTCCTAGCACAAGGTATAATTATTCATAATGAAAACAACTTAAAAAGATACTTTTTTTTGAACAAACTCGCTAGAGCCATTTTTTAGAATTGTCAAGTTTTTAAAAAAACACTTATCATTAAACTACTCAGATTTCCACCAAAAAAACAAGTGTAAGGTTTTACTTGTCATGTCCATAGTCTCCCTGAATCTACATTTTAAACCAAATCGTTAGATCTATTTTCAATTTCACTATCACCATACTTACTCTTGATATGAGAAAGTAAAAACGTAAAAGAATTTGGCGCTGTGCAATTGTCTATTGATTTGTATTTAGGTATGTACGTACGTACGTACACTTCAGGTCACACATTTCAATTAATTGACCCCGATTTTTTTTTTGTATTAGCTTTGCATATTATCAAAATAGAATCCTATTTAATTTTATTACTGACTTTTCATTCATTCCTTCAATTGTTATAAACAAAAATATTTTAGAATTATTATTTCATTTTCATTTTGATCATAATATTTATGTGAGTTTTTACGTCAACATTATTCTTTTGACTTTAATACACGCCCAATCATTTAAAAGAGGTTTGACTTTATTTTCAATTTTTTTTTGTCAATTTGTTTACAAAAATAAATATAATTTCTCGTCAAGCTAGAAATTCATTTAATAAATTTTGGAGTTGATTGAGCGATACTTTTAGAATACTTTTTTTTGTCGAAATGTTTTATTTTATTTTTGTCTATTGGATCTAAAAAAATCCCATTTCTCAACAAGCTAGAAATTCCACATAAAATAGTTTGGCAATAAAATAAAACTTTGTATAAATATAGTCATGCTATCTAAAAGTTTTGTATAAATCGTAGTTCTATTCTAAACAAAAAAAAGGAACTAAAGGGTAGGCTTTTAGCTACTTTTAGTTTTGCCAAGTATTTATGTCATTTTATCGGTATTGACACGATTCCTCAAACGTGACAGCTGAAGATCTTTTTTCTTGGCATGTGTATGAATAGATCTTCTTTAACAGCCAGATACGTCTGTTTATTGCAGTCCCACTATATAAACAGTGCGTATTAATACATCTCTACACAACATCAGTGAGCAAAGGGACTAAGGCGTCAGTTTCAACTGATCTCCTTTGCCGTTGACGGGCAGGTTGGTTTTCAAATCCAGATGATTTTTACTATAAATGGTTTTTCACTCTTCCTCCACACAAATTTGGGTATGTTTCCTCAAAATTCTTCCTTCCTTGTCCTTATCTCATTATTTTATAAATGTTTGATCAGCCAAAAAGGATTGTAAGGCGTGGAACCCGTAAGACTTACTTCCTGAATAAATAATTTGTAGTAAACAAATATTTAAAGCTGCTAAATCAGCGTAGTGGATACTAAAACATTTATATTAAAATTAGTTCACATCTATATTTTTGTTTAATTTTTAAATGTTTATTAGTAATCTTTTGAAAATTAGTATGCCCACACTTGTGAATATAGAAGAATCCATGAAGGAACAATATTTTAGAGTATGCATGCTATAATTATGTGTGGCAGGTCACGTGTATCTTTTAATTTAAAGGTTTCAGATTCATCCAGGAATCAAACCACGGACCTTTTTATTAAAAAATATATATACGAACTCTGTTAAATCAATGGAGGAAAATTATTACCAAGCCACCGAACCAAAAAGTAATAGTTTTGATTCTCATATTTAGGTGTTATTTTTAAACTAAACTAGCACTAAGAGTTATGCTGCTTTGATTGAGAACCTTCTTATGTTGGGTCGGTCTTCTGAAGGAACTACACCACGAATGTGTATGAATAATTTTAACTCACCTCCCTCCTCTTTTCCTTTTAATATCTCTCCTACACTTACCACAAAGTTTAAGGTAAATCCAGCATCCATAAAAAAATATCTAAATTGTACGCTCCAGCAATGTGAAATAATCAAACAATTTTCCTACAAGATAAAATGTAACGAAACGTATTAGTTTAATGTCCGTGGCCTTTGAACGTGTTCCAAAGTGCAGACCTTGTACCTTCCTCCGACGATGGGGTGTTGCGAGACGCCGCGCCGGCCCGGCTACAGTGGCTCGTCGATTACCGAGTAAATCGTCCGGAAGAAAGTTTTGTATTGACCTTCTTACGATTGATTCTCTCTTATTACTTCTTGACGTGGCCCGGCAGTTGGCCGTTCATTCTGGCCTTGCGTTTGATTGCTCGCTGACTAGCTTGGGATACTTGGAAGGGGACTCAACGCGTCACACAGATTTAAAAGCAAGATTTAAAAAAAAAAAAAAAATTATATTCGTTATGATGGCACCCGCATCGATGTGAGCGTGGACTAAAGTGTCAGACTCATTTTATTTAGTTTCATAGTAACGTAGAGTTTGAAATTTGAATCTCAACGGTTATATATAAGTTAATTATTTCTAAATGAGTTCTTACTTGGTTTCCTATTATCCCTCCACGAAAATATGGTACTTTTCCTCTAAATTCTACCTTCTTTATCTTTACCCCATTAGTTAGTATAACTATCACGACTGGATAATAAGACACGGTACACATTACAATTCCGAGATCGGTTAGCTAGGCCCAGACCCACTGAGTTGTGGGCTCGAATCCTGGTTGGGTGGTTTTTTCCTAAAATAGTTTCCCACTCTTCTTACACGCAAATGCGTGTAGATAAACTTTAAAATGCTTTTTTTTTCTTTTTTTCTTTTTTTTTTTTTGCATCCTCAACTTATAAGTATAATTTACGGTACAGGTAGTAAGACGCAGAGATAAAATCTAATTTAAGGAGATAAAACCCGAAAGATGTGTTTTAAATATCTACAATACCCTTCACTTAGAGAAAGAACGGAAAATAAAGCATTCCTTAAAATAAAACGCATTACAGATTGGTTTAATCCACCTGTCTATCTGTCGTACGAAGTCAGAAGTACTCACCACTCACCTTAGCTCGCTAGCTTGTTTAAAGCTGCCTTAAATACGTCTGGAGCCTCTCACCTGAAGGGAACTACGCCCAATTCCTTCTCAATCTCATAGTCCTCCTAACCGAGATTCGAACATAAATATTCATTGACACCCTCAGAGGTACTGACACTCACGAGCATGGCAGAACCATCAAGGTTCACGTGGTAGTATTACTTGAACATTTGTTTGCTTGGATTACCTTGAAATGTGTGTCATTTGTAATTGCATTATCATTAATGTTAATAGCTATTAAATATGGTGTGTGTGCATGTCAGAAGGGCACACACAGTTGAATATTTGACACACCTTCCTTAGTCTTTTGTTATTTCGAGCGTGTTCATCAAGCTAACATGAGTGATAAGTTTTATCACAGTAACTGAGGGTAACTAAGAGAAACTACATACGAATTCGACTGAATGGAGGATGGGAAATTATTTTCAGTGTATTCATTCAAGATTGAACCCCAGTCATCCAGATCAGTGCTCATTACAATTTTGAAGTCGGCCCCACGTGTTTATATAATATGAAATGAGGAACAGACCTAATGATCAACATGGGCCTATAATTTTATTCTAACTCTGTAACAAGCTTTTTTTTTAATATTTAAAATGTTAGGTAATATTAAAAAATGCATTACATGGCAATGCTTCTAAATGGTTAAGATGAAGAAAATGTAATGACCAATAGTTACATGTTAGTACTATTAGTTATAAATTGGACTGTAGTTTTTATTAATTGAAAATAGAGTGCAATTTTTTTTTTGCAAACGCCTCCCAGGATCAAAAATATGTCGATTGTTATTAGAAAAATCATCAAAAATAATTATACTGATTTTAACACAGTTTAATATTTCCAGATCTATAGGCCTATACTGTGAATATTAACTACAACAATCTATACTGCACTCTACAGTATTTTATTCATGATTATTATGGAATAGAAATTAATATTTTACGTAGCATATTGTATATAGTATTAGATAGCTGTTGCCCGCGGCTTTGCTCGCGTGGAAGTTGATTATATACAAATACGAAAATATATATATGTATTTACAGATTAATTAAAAATATTACGTTACGTTGATGACCATAACTTGACCTCAGATCAAAAATAATGCAAGTCCGATACAAACTTTCACCCCCTTTTTCATCCCTTATTAAATAAAATTTTCAAAATTCCTGAAACATGTATTTATTTGTTTTACGTCAATAACCGAAATACAAAATTTTGTTTATGTAACTTTCAAAATGATGGACTTTCATACATATTATCATACATATTATCATCCCCTTTTTCGACCCCTTTGGGGTGGAATTTTCTAAAATCCTTTCTTAGTGGGTGCCTACATAACAAAATGAACATACAGTCCGAATTTCATGCTTGTAGCCTTGATAGTTTGCGCTCGGCGAGGATGAATCAGTCAGTCACTCCGATACAAACTTTCACCCCCTTTTTCATCCCTTATTAAATAAAATTTCCAAAATTCCTGAAACATGTATTTATTTGTTTTACGTCAATAACCGAAATACAAAATTTTGTTTATGTAACTTTCAAAATGACGGACTTTCATACATATTATGATACATATTATCATCCCCTATTTTGACCCCTTGGGGGTGGAATTTTCTAAAATCCTTTCTTAGTGGGTGCCTACATAACAAAATGAATATACAGTCCGAATTTCATGCTTGTAGCCTTGATAGTTTGCGCTCGTCGATGATGAATCAGTCAGTCAGTCAGTCAGTCAATCAGGACATGTTATTTTATA
This sequence comes from Timema cristinae, assembly GCA_039000515.1. NCBI lineage: Eukaryota > Metazoa > Arthropoda > Insecta > Phasmatodea > Timematidae > Timema > Timema cristinae. The sequence continues at coordinate 47,706,783 of JBCFYV010011172.1, forward strand.
AGTATAGATAATATATAGAACAATACTAAGATATAATTAAAGTTGAACTATAGTGTAGACTGAAAATTGAAACCTGGGCACAGAAATCGAACTCGGGACCTTTGGCTCAGTACGCCATTGCTCTAACCACTGAGCTATCCAGGAATCAACTTTTCAATATCTAGTTGGACTAATCCTCACTAAAAGTATAAATAATAGCTTTGGCTATTTGATTGTTATAGTGTATACCTTACATACTTTATAATATGTGCGCGTGAGTACAGACTAAATTGCTGGAACAACCCCGCTGATGGTACAGAACCAAGCGGAGGGGAAGTTACAACTTTGAAGTACCATATTCATTACAACATAGGTTATTTTAAAAAATGTTGATTAGGGAGTGAAGGTGGGATTAGTCACACTTCACGCGAGACATCCCTATTGTTTATTGGACTGATATTTTCAATTTTTGTCCGCTGCCAGAGAGATTTGATGCATAAATATGCGTATCTAGTAATGTCTGTAATTGAGAAAGTCCGTTATTGCGTTATTGAGTAGATGCTCCACTGTAAGATACCTTATTATTTTGCCGCGGAAATTTAAACTGTTCACTGTAAAGAATAATCCGCTGTTCAGAGGTGTTCGTTAAGGTAGATTTCACTGTATTAAAATTATTATATCACCACACAACTAACAAACTATTTTGACGCTGGACAGCACATTTATAGTCGGGACTCTATTTGGAGCCTCTTAGAGGATATAACAAATACATGCCAAGTTGCTAATATTGATTAAAAGTTAAAGTTTATCTTAAGATTTTCAATACTTACATCTGTAAACAAATACAACTGCAGAAGAAATGTTATATTTTTTGAACTCTTGTCTTATCTTCTTTTGAACAGATAGATTACCCACAGAGAGCTTAGCTTTTGCATTTATCTTAGCTTTTGGACACATATGATAGATTTTGAAAACAGGGCTTAGCTTTTCAACAGCTCTTAGCTTTTGGAAAAAAAAAATTAGCTTCTAAGAACACATTTTATTTTGGAAACATATATTATCTATTGAACACACAGCTCGGATTTTTTATAACTGGCTTAGCTTTCGAATACATGGCCTACCGTTTGAACACATGAACATATGGCAGTTTATTTAATATCCTGTACAATCGGACAAGGTTTCTTACTATGATGACCAGATTGTTTTGTCATCAGCGACCCCGGGTAAATATGTCCCGTGTACATCTCCACTCGACGTAGGTGGTCTCTGCATTCATATCACTGGCTGGTTGTGTTTTTGTCAGCTTACATGAGATCAAGAAAGAGAGAGAATGAAAAAGTTGGGTGTGGGAACAGATGGGCGCCATGTTGGAAACCGCTGGAGCCACTGACCGACCTCATCATCCCTTTCTGCCCACATCAAGTTACTCATTGTCAAGAATGTTGTTTGTTCTGTGCTGTGCGCCAATTCATCGCGCGATAAGCGATCTTAATTGAGTCATTACTTGCAGTTTCATCGCCTCTTTCTCGAAATCATCTCTCGTTGTTTCGCGTGCCCTTTGTTGACGCGTCCTACACTTCGTCTCGACTTCGAACCGTGATCCACAACCCCAATAAGGCTCGCTATTATTTCTTAAGTGGGTGTGTGACCTTGAATACATAACATTGAGTGTTTTGTTCCATAGATGTTGATATTTTACTTCTGTATTCATGGTGTCAATTATTCGTGTTCATTTTTGAAATGCCCTTAACAGACGAGTTCGTCCCCACCCACTCCAGTTTAACTGTTTGTTGCTGGTTTCTAATGCATTGTTAAAGAGCTATTTCAAACAGTTCATAAACTTTGTATTGGAACATAATTGCTGCAGTATAAATACTGTATATATACAATAACCGGCCTCGGGATATAGTGGTCAAAGGGGCAGGCTGCTGACCTAAATATCCTGGGATCGATTCCCGGCTGGTACCGGCGAATCTTTCTAGAAATTGGAATAATTCCCATGTTCACCAGAGTTTGATTAATCAATCTTAATTTAAGTCACAATCTTCATGGGCTTAACCTTGTCATATCCACTTTAATCATATCCTCATCTCACCGGGACACGAAAAGAGCCTTCACGAGAGGGATATTTGATTAGTACATTCGGGTGTCTCCTGGGCAACAGTACATCAGTACAGGCTAATCTTTCTGTAAGCTGATCTTTAGATTTATTTAGCCCAGGCAACAATAATATTTATTATTATTATTATCTGTACTTGGTCGCGTTTCCAGACCAGATTATATCAGAGCAAGAGCTTGCATGGTGAGGGGAAGGGGGGGGGACACCCTCTCCTCCCCCAATATTTGTTCTTTAAGGGAAAGTCTCCTTCAAAATAAAATAAGGTTGACTTATTTGTTTGGATTATTTACTAACTAGAATGCTTTAATTTATCTAACATTGTTATGCGTTGGAGTCCCTTATTGAACTGAATGACCTTACTTCATTTATGGGGACAGTAGCGCCGTAAGTGTAAGCTCATCACGCAAGATGGTAACATTTTTTAGTTTTATATGTCACCTTAAAATATAGGCCTACTTGAGAAACAGTATGTTTCAAATATTTTGAATTATGGGACTGCGTCACACATATAAATTAAAATAATATATTTAAGGGAGTATCATAACTTATATAATTAAAACACGTTTATATATGAATATAATGAAAAAAGAAATAAGATTTTTTGGTGAAGTCATTGTCCATTTAAATAAAGTGTTAATTATTCGACATAAAATGAATAAGCATATTGTAAATAGGCCTGTTCGTATACTTTTTTTTTACAAATATTTAACACATTATTGAGAAAATTGTTGAACCTAATTGAATCTGGGATGTAAAAAAAACTTAAATTAATATTAATGTTCAGCTGAAACAGAATATTTTGAATAGGAAGCTAAGTATTTAAAAGTTAAATTAGATTAGTCTCTATTTATTTTACATAGTAAGGGAGGAACAAATAAATAATATTTTGCCCCCCAACCCACCAAAGTCTCTTACATCATGTTTACGGAAGTAACTATTGCAATAATTTGTGATATGGCATCGGAAACTCCTAACAAATTTTATAAAAAAACTGAGCTCAATCTTTCGGGTACTCTGAAATTGGAAGATGAAGTGGGTGGGATTTAATAACTTCACGAGGATAGACCCAAATGATTTTGGATGAGGTTACTAAATATGATTTCTTATAAGATAACAAAAGAGAACACGAGATTTAGACAGACGATTCATCCCACAATCAGTGCAAGTGAAGAATCTTTTACTTATCTCATCTTCACATTTCTTTGTTCCTTGTTTCCGAAAACGTCCACAATACAAAATTTTGCGAAATATATTAAAACAACTTTTAAATACAACATAATATTTTCGATGCACCAGATTTTCACCCCTTAAAGTGGAAATGGGAAAATTCTGATCGAAATAGATAAAAAAATATACTAGATATACTTTCCCCGATTTATAAACCAATCCATGTTGTATTCATTTCTAGCTTTTAACACAACTTGACAATTATTCTGACAGTTATGAGATTAAATTAATGTATACACCTAATTGTCAGTGGTTGTTATTCAAACTTCTATCTCCAATTCGACCTAAAATGTTCTTCTTCCTAAGACTCTACGACTGTAATTTCGTCTGGTCTCAAAGTATCAGACATGTTAGCTTAATGGTGGGAAGAATATTTCCGTGTGTCATGAAGGACAACTATGTCTTTGTTGACAAAACAAGGAACCTTTCTAACGGAATGTTTAGTGGGTTTTTCTCTTCGTGTTTTACGTGGTTATGTTGACCGAGTCAATACTCCTGAAACTGACGTATCTTTAGCGCTTCTTTAGCTCCACTTTGAACTTTTCCCATGTGATGGATGATCAGTGATCTTGTTGAAACAAATATTTTAAGTAGGCAATGTATTTAAAAAAATACACAATCAAGAAAACTGTAAATATTTATTTTATGTTTAGTATTATTAACAATGATTATATATATACACATACAAAAGCAGAGGGAACACAAGTTTTTACTGGCAGCGATGGTGCAATAGTCTAATACGTTAGAGTTACATTGCAGTTGATTGCCATTGATGGATAGGTTAGCATTCGATTCTCAGCAGGATACATTGGGAGTGAATGTGGTGGGTGGGATAAATTTATCACCTAGTAATTTTACTGTTTTCCCATAATCTCTCTAGCTATCTTAGGTATACGTCTTCTCAACTTCCCATTCCCATTGCCCTCCTATATAATAATCTCTTAACAGCCCCAACTATTATGTTAAATATTCAAATTAAAACATATATTTATATTTTAACCGTGATCAAAGAAGCCTAGCAGTAAATTTAAATGTTGTGTACTCTAGTAACGAGTTAGTTAACCAAAACTACTTTTCTCTCTCGACCCCACCAACTCACCCCACCCCCAATAGTCATAGAAATAAAAAGGGCTTATTTCAGAATCCAAATCTCATTTCTGTCAGCACAGTGAAGAGTTTTATTTTATGGCCCTGTGCCTCCTATTTTGTGTTCAACCAATTGAACTAGATACTTTGTTTTAATTCTAGTATCGAAACCTTACACACAAATGAATTAATATCAAGTTAAGCTAGGAGGTAAGCCACCCACATCTCTGCTCGTATGATTCTTCACCCACCTATTACCGAAAACAATAGCTAAACTCAAAACAAATTTAGATAACCATTTTGAGTTAAACAATAAATTTTACTTTTCACTATAACGCTAGCAACATTTAAAGGCCACAGAGTTGACAAAATGTCAAAATTAACTTCCCAACTATACATTACTGGGAAAGTCAATTGAGCTTTGAGCTATTGATTTCAACCCGGAAGGTTAGGTGAACTGGGGTCTTTTTTTTATTTATTAGTTGTTTTTGAACATATTTTCTTGCTAATATTTGTGTATTCTATTAAAATTAGAGATGTGTCTTTAGATTAGTTAAAGTTACTTACATCCAAACGTGTAGAGAGCGTATGCACATCCCTAAAATTTAAGTTCCGCGAAGCGCCGCTCGGTGTGGGATAGCGCCTCAATCTCTGCAACCCTCACTTCATGCAACGCACGCTGCATACAGCGACGGGGCTTAGTTGGAAAGATAAAAAAGAGGGTTGTCATTATAGGGGAGGGGGCACTTTCCGGGCTTTTACCTCCTTTATTTGAAGTGCTCTTTTTATCACCTAGGAACTTGCTAAATCTACAAGTTAATTAAAAAGTAAATATATTTTGCATTATGAATTTACAATTTTCATCTACAGTTTATGAACGTTATGCAGGTGTTTAAAGGAGATGCAGTTACTAACTTGAAACTGATAAAACTACACAATTTATATTAGCCTTTATTATAACATTCTAAAATAAAGAATTCATCATCCAAATTTATTTATGAAAATGCATTATGGGCCCTAGTTTTAAATAAATATGCTCTGACATTTAAATTAATATTTAAGTGATTGTCTCTGTGAGAGTTGAAGGGGGTCATGTCCATGTAGGGATGTGTTAAAGTGATTGTCCTATGTGAATTGAGGGAGGCCATGTCCATGTAGTGATGTGTTAAAGTGATTGTCCTATGTGAATTGAAGGAAGTCATGTCCATGTAGTGATGTGTTAAAGTGATTGTCCTATGTGAATTGAAGGAGGCCATGTCCATGTAGTGATGTGTAAGTGATTGTCTATGTGAATTAGTCATGTCCTGTGATGTGTTAATGTTGTCTAGGAATTGAAGGAGGTCATGTCCATGTAGTGATGTGTTAAAGTGATTGTCCCTATGTGAATTGAAGGAGGCCATGTCCATGTAGTGATGTGTTAAAGTGATTGTCCCTATGTGAATTGAAGGAGGTCCATGTTCCATGTCATGTGGATGTGTTAAAGTGATTGTCCCTATGTGAATTGAAGGAGGTCATGTCCATTAGTATGTGTTAAGTGATTGTCCTATGTGAATTGAAGGAGGTCATGTCATGTAGTAGTGTAAAGTGATGTCCTATGTGAATTGAAGGAGGCTGCTTTGATGTTAGTGATTCATGTGATGAAGGTAGTCCATGTATATTGTGTTAAAGTGATTGTCCCTATGTGAATTGAAGGAGGTCATGTCCATGTAGTGATGTGTTAAAGTGATTGTCCCTATGTGAATTGAAGGAGGTCATGTCCATGTAGTGATGTGTTAAGTGATTGTCCCTATGTGAATTGAAGGAGGTCATGTCCATGTAGTGATGTGTTAAAGTGATTGTCCCTATGTGAATTGAAGGAGGTCATGTCCATGTAGTGATGTGTTAAAGTGATTGTCCCTATGTGAATTGAAGGAGGTCATGTCCATGTAGTGATGTGTTAAAGTGATGTCCCTATGTGAATTGAAGGAGGTCATGTCCATGTAGTGATGTGTTAAAGTGATTGTCCCTATGTGAATTGAAGGAGGTCATGTCCATGTAGTGATGTGTTTAAAGTGATTGTCCCTATGTGAATTGAAGGAGGTCATGTCCATGTAGTGATGTGTTAAAGTGATTGTCCCTATGTGAATTGAAGGAGGTCATGTCCATGTAGTGATGTGTTAAGTGATTGTCCCCTATGTGAATTGAAGGAGGTCATGTCCATGTAGTGATGGTTAAGTGATTGTCCTAGGTGAATTGTCCCATGTGAATAGAGGTCTGTCATAGTGAGTGTAAGTATTGTCCCTATGTGAATGAAGGAGGTCTGTCCATTAGTGATGTGTTAAAGTGATTGTCCCTATGTGAATTGAAGGAGTCATGTCCATGTAGGTGGTTAAGTGATTGTCCCTATGTGAATTGAAGGAGGTCATGTCCATGTAGTGATGTGTTAAAGTGATTGTCCCTATGTGAATTGAAGGAGGTCATGTCCATGTAGTGATGTGTTAAAGTGATTGTCCCTATGTGAATTGAAGGAGGTCATGTCCATGTAGTGATGGTTAAAGTGATTGTCCCTATGTGAATTGAAGGAGGCATGTCCATGTAGTGATGTGTTAAAGTGATTGTCCCTATGTGAATTGAAGGAGGTCATGTCCATGTAGTGATGTGTTAAAGTGATTGTCCCTATGTGAATTGAAGGAGGTCATGTCCATGTAGTGATGTGTTAAAGTGATTGTCCCTATGTGAATTGAAGGAGGTCATGTCCATGTAGTGATGTGTTAAAGTGATTGTCCCTATGTGAATTGAAGAGGTCATGTCCATGTAGTGATGTGTTAAAGTGATTGTCCCTATGTGAATTGAAGGAGGTCATGTCCATGTAGTGATGTGTTAAAGTGATTGTCCCTATGTGAATTGAAGGAGGTCATGTCCATGTAGTGATGTGTTAAAGTGATTGTCCCTATGTGAATTGAAGGAGGTCATGTCCATGTAGTGATGTGTTAAAGTGATTGTCCCTATGTGAATTGAAGGAGGTCATGTCCATGTAGGGATGTGTTAAAGTGATTGTCCCTATGTGAATTGAAGGAGGTCATGTCCATGTAGTGATGTGTTAAGGTGATTGTCCCTATGTGAATTGAAGGAGGTCATGTCCATGTAGTGAGTGTGTTATGGTGAATTGTCCCTAATGTGTAAATTGAAGAGAGGTCATGTCCATGTAGTGATGTGTTAAGGTGATTGTCCCTATGTGAGATTGAAGGAGGTCATGTCCATGTAGTGATGTGTTAAAGTGATTGTCCCTATGTGAATTGAACGAGGTCATGTCCATGTAGGATGTGTTAAAGTGATTGTCCCTATGTGAATTGAAGGAGGTCATGTCCATGTAGTGATGTGTTAAGGTGATGTCCTATGTGAATTGAAGGAGTCATGTCCATGTAGTGATGTGTTAAAGTGATTGTCCCTATGTTAATTGAACGAGGTCATGTCATGTAGTGATGTGTTAAAGTGATTGTCCTATGTGAATGAAGGAGGCCATGTCCATGTAGGATGTGTTAAAGTGATTGTCCCTATGTGAATTGAAGGAGGTCATGTCCATGTAGTTGATGGGTTATGTTTGTGTTACAGTCTCCTGGGTCCCTGCACCACAAGGATGTGCTGGCCAGTTTAACGGCACAGCGGGCTCCAAGGGATCATTGGGAGAGGGAAACCACAGCTGTCCTCGGCCAGAAACACTTCCTGCTCACCGCCAAGAACGGGCTCCTGCTCTCGGAGGTCAGTCACACGTCTTAGTATCCCCATCCCCTAGTGTCTTAGTATTCCCATACTCCAGTGACCTATCATCCCTAGTGTTCTAGTAGCCCCATCCCCTAGTGTCTTAGTATCCTCATACGCCAGTGACCTATCATCTCCTGGTTTCTAGTATCCCATTCTCTAGTGTCTTAGAATCCTCATCCTCAAGTGACCTTCATCCCTAGTGTTCCGATATCCTCACTCTTAGTTCATAGTAGCCACATTTTTCGGTGCCCTAGTATACACATCCTATCCTCTCATATCATCCCCTAGTGTTCTAGTATCCACTAGTTTCCTAATATCCCCATCCTCCACTGTCCTATCAGCCCCTATTATTTTAGTATCCCCATACCCTAGCTTCCAGGCATCCCCAACCCCCTTTTAAAAAATTAAAAGTTTCCTGAATTTAGAGGTAGTGTACCCGCACTTACGTGAAGAAAGGTTGATAAACCTTTTAAAAATAATTACCACTAATCCGGGGTTTGATCCCTCACCTCCCTTTCACAAACAATTCAGATAAGAAGGGACTAATGTCTGGTGAGGATGTCGTCGATACAATATATTTGATTATTTGGAATACTTAAAACAAATCGGGCCATATTCATTTGTAACTGTAAAATATTTGGGCAAGATGTTTATTTTGTGTCAAGTATCGCTTGTAAGTCATTAAGTCGAAGCGCGCGCACACAAAGAACGGTTGAGTGGATTACCCTTTAATTATTTTTTACAAGCTAAACTAAAAATCTAAAACCGCTCACAAAAGATGTGAGGAAAGGATAGAGACCGGGACAAAAGTTGAAAACTGCTCTAAATATAAACGTATCATTTATCTTAGTCCCAGTGAACCTTAGTAATTTATTTTCGGTTTGTTTTTCGTCTAAGAATACATAAATAACTGTCGAGGTTTGTGCCATCAATACATAACGGTTGAGTTTAATATTACTATTGCTATTTATGTATAGGAAATTCTTATCTTATAGAATGTGATTCACTCGTGGACTTTAATTTCAGCACTGATCAAAAGATCACCAACGTTATTTCAGTCGGGTGTATTGAGATATTTATTGAGGAAAGACAAGAAAAGACGACGGAACGCAGTTATAAATAATAAAGAGGTCCAGGTAAATAGAAAAGTTTCGCGAAAAGAAAACTAATCTAAGAAAGCGGAAATTACTTTCAAACATGGTTTGAAAATAAGTATTCCCCCCCCCCCCCCCCCTCAGATAATCTTGTTTGAATACTCGTCACCTTATAATACGCCATCCTGTCATCTGACAATAATTTTCTTTTTGATCTTGAAGGGTAAACAAAATAGTGACACACGTGTCTTCGTACAAGGTGAGATATATTTATGTATCGGCGAGTTCGTTTTGAAGTGAGATACTAGATTGTCGGTTTGGTTGTGTTTATTTCAATTAGGTAAATAAACTAATTCGGAGTAAGCAAAAGAGGAAATTGTGCCCAGTTTAGAGTAAAGTTTGAATTGTTGAATATATATACTGCTGATATACATAGTCTGCTTTTAAATAATATGATATATTATTTAAAAGCAGCAATTTGACGGTTTCAATACACTACATGTATACTCCAAATCCAAATATAAACAGGTGACTAAAATTATAGTTATAAATTAATTTAAATATATACAATTATTAGTTGATTTACCCAGAAATGAATAAGTCATCACTCTATTGAGTAATTGATTATATATATATATATATATATATATATATATATATATATATATATATATATATATATAAAACTGTTAAACTGTTAAACTGATAATTCCACCATAAATATTATTTTTAAATTATCTTTGCACCATTTTCAACAAGACTTTTGCGATACGAGAAATTGTCAGCAAACTCTAGAAGATAGGTTTTCTTAACAACGCATCTTACTGCCTTTTCAGGTTATACGCTTATGTAGTAATTACGATGATGAGCTAGGGATGAGGAAGGTTGAATTGAGAGGAAGTGTACCCGCATTGGCATGGAAACAGAGTGGAAAAACCACTCTCAGTACACACAAAATATTTCTTTTAAAGCACTTCGTTTTACTACGTGTTCGGGTTATAGGCTTGTGTACTAATTACGCTAATGGTTTTAGGGATTAGGAAGGCTTTATTTATTGGAAGTGTACCAACATTTGCGTGGAGGGAGGGCATTTTGGAAAACCACCCTCACAACACCCAGCCGAGATTATAACCTCGATTTGTCCATCATCGGCAGTTTAGTCTACTACGAGAGTAGCGCGTTAGATCTTGCAGCCACCAAAGTGGGTCCGACTGGGATTCGAACCTTGATCTCCCTATCATCGGCAGTCTAGTCTAACACGAGAGTGACACTTTAGATTATGCAGTTACCAAAGCAGGTAAGAAAATAGATTATCTTTTCTCCCCCTTGGGAATTGGGTTAGCTTAAAATGTATTGCATACCATATCCACATTATTATAAGCTCTGAATTTAACGGTGTCTTAATTATAAACGTTTTATTGCATTCCGATATAATATATTTATATAAGTGCACAATGTTACATACTACATCTTCAGCAATAAGTGATTTATATTTTCGTCTTTCATAACTTTAATATACTCGCATCGTGAGCACGTGGACTAAACATATAGCTAGTCTAGCTTGGTTTGCTGGTGACGGATAGGTCAAGGTTCGAATACCGATTAGACATACTGAGGATGGTGTTTCCTAAATATTTTTACACTCTCCCTGCACTTAAATGCGACTACCTTTTTAATCTATATTCACCATCATTCATCCCTAACCCAACACTGTAAATATGTGCGCAGCCTTTACATATAGAAGAAGCGGTACATAAAATAAAACGTATGGAAACCCTTTGTATGGACATTTGATATTGCATCTCGGCTTCTAGAGTTAGTCAGAAGGGTTAAGGTGCGGCAGAAGGGAGCGCCAGTGTTTTTACAGTTTTTATAGAATTGAAATTTTTTGGCCAAAATAAATAAAATGTTTCTCCAGTAACAACATAGAGTTTAGTTTTCTGCACACGCTAATAGCAACAGATTTTGAATATATGTCAATGCTGTCCTAGAATTTTGTCAAAATCTTTTCTCTTTATTTAAAATGTTTTGACAAAATTCCAGGACACTATTTACACACATTCAAGATCTGTTGCTATTAGCATGTGCAGAAAACTAAACTCTATGTTGCTACTGGAGAAATATTTGATTTATTTTGGCCAAAAAATTTTAATACTATAAAACGGTAGAATTACTCGCGCTCCTTTCTGCCGCACCTTAACCCTCACACAATTCAACCATTATTTGCAACAGTACTCGAATGGCCCAAACTCTAGGTGTCACTCTTTCGAAACGATTTCTCTTGACAAGGAGGTCGGGGTTTGAATACCCCTCACGTTTACAGAGAGAGTTTATGTCAAAATATTTTCCCAATCTCAATCCACGCAAATACTGTACATTTTCACTTAAATTCTATATTTATTATTCTTAATACATTAGCGTTATATATATATATGGTGTGTGTGTGTGTGTGTTTCCCGAACGAACATTAGGAGGTGGTGACAAAACAATCAAAAAACTAAACATAATTAGAAACATGTATCAATATATCATGTTAGAGTAGACTTACTTTGTAAGCATTTGATCACGAATCGTTGGAAGCAAGTGAGGGACGACTTCTTTAAGGTCATTTGACAATAAAGATTTTATTGCACAATTTTAACAAATGTATAAGCTATAAAATAGTGATTCAATGATCTTAAATCATCGCAGTTAGCGAGCTTTAAGTGGTCAAACTAGTTATTTTATACGTTTTGCTCACCATTGTCAAGGTAAAGTAATTATTAATGTATCGGGCTGAAATTTAATACATTTAAACATGCATAGGCCTATGAGGTGTATACAATGAAATATCTATATATTAATTATGATATTATAATTATCTAATTGAAATATATAATAATATCAATGAAAATTAACATTGTTAAGATAGAACAATTAATCCATGGGGCTGAAATTGATTATAACTTGAATTTCGTATGAGTGTACACCATGAAATAATATTTTATATTAATTTTTATAATAGATACGTATTAATAGTAAAAATATTAATATTATAAATATTTAATCGTGCACACCTCATATGGATGTCTGGCTTTACTAAATTTCAGCCCACGTACATTAATTAGTTACTTTAACAATGTTACGCAAAAAGCATAAAATAGCAAGTTTTACCTCATATAACTTTGAACTGTAATAATTTTGAAATCATTGAATCACAATTTAGAGTTTATATTAATTATCCTGTTAAAATTGTGCAATAAAACTTCAGTGGTCGATTTACCTTAAATATCTTACAACATTCTGGATAAGGAGGGTTAGTTTATTTTGGCTCCTAACTCACGCTCTCGTACATTTCTAAGATGACATTTTAACGTTATTTTTAACTCCTGACTCGAGGAAACACACTCGTTATTATCTTTGGTAAGATCTATCTAGTCCTCAGCCCTTGACTAGAAAATACACAAGAAGCGATTACACGTGGAGAGGCTTAGCAGTGATACATGGTCCAATAGGATATTAATAGAATGAGCCTTAAGTTTGTTATTTTTTATTCTGTGCACCGTGTCTTGCGACCCTTCCCAAATAGTTACATTAAGGGGATAAAGACGAGGAAGGTACAATTTATGAGGAAATACGTAGGGGGAAAAAAAAAAAGGGTTTAGTACTTCCTGCGAATCACCAAAGAACCGCGGGAATCAAAACACCACGGCATAGAGTTGCCCTTTCAAACACATGGATGGGGACAATTTATATAGCCTACGAACCCAGCTCGGCGGCGTAGTTTAACCAACGTGCTAGTTTGTGTTGATTTAGACTGTAGAGGATGAGGAAATCGAGGTTCGAATATCGCTTGGGTGAACTGGGGGGGGGGGGGGGTTGGTTTCCCCTAAATTGTTTTCTACTCTCCTTCCACACAAATGCAGGCTCACTTCCCTTATACTCAACCTTCCCAATTCCTTACCAGGGTGTCTACCATCCGGGAAAATCAGGGAAAACGGGAATTAGCTGGGAATTTAAAAGTGATCATAAAAAACTGGAATAAGTCGGGAATTTGGTAAATTACAATATTATATATTATTATTATTATTATTATTATTATATTTATTATTAGCACCGCGTCTTACTACCCATTCGGGTTATACGCACTTACGCTAATGTGTAATGGTAGGGTGATTTGAGATGAAATGGAGGACCTACAGTTTAACGTGGAATCCGAACCACGATGGTGGCCTGGCATTCCCCACATTCACAAGATGTCTTGTCAGAGGTGTAGGAAGGGTTTGGAAATTAGATAAATCTGTGCCGGGACCGAGGATTGAACCCCGGCCGCCAGCACAGAAGTCTGACACCTTACCCCTAGACCACCAGGTCACCCAAATTACAATAAAAACCTGGGAAAATGTGGTTTTACTCAAAATATGAAATATAATAATCACTAAAACAGTAGATAAAATGTTATTCAAATTGTAGGTTTTTTTTGTTTGTAGCTGTGTAATATATTTTAAAATTCCTAGTAAACAATGTTAATACAAATTTAAAAAATAGTTTATTTAAATTTTAAAACTTATTATTATTCATAAAAATATTAATAGAAAAATTAGGGGGGAGGTTGGGGAATTAGAAGGATGTGACATACTTTTTAGTAGAAATGTTAGGAAATGATCAGGGGGAATCAGCGAAAAAAATCGGGAATGTCATTGGTCAAGTTGAGTAGACACCATACTTACCCATTAGTGTAATTAGTACTTAAGCGTATAACCAGAATGGGTAATAGTAAGGTGCAGTGCTAAATATTTATATATATATATAACGGGTAGTAGTAATACCGCACTTTACTACTAACCATTCGGGTTATACGCTTAAGTACTAATTACTCTACTTTAGTGGACTACAGTTGAGTAAGGTATAATTTAGATCAAGTGTGCCTGCATTTTAATGGAGGTAGAGGGGGAACTATTTAAGAAAAACCAACTAAAGATATTTACATGTGGATAGCCCGGATGGGTGGAAAGACCTGGTTAATAATAGTAGAACTTGGTTTTACAGCTGAAGAGCACATATTTTGACGTATGAATACGAGAAGGAAAATCTAGTAACTTTTATAGCTGACATATAACGTTATTTATATGAAAATTAGTATATACCTCTATTAAAGCTGGCAAGCATTTATATGCATGCCCGTACACACACATTTTATATGTTGAAATTAGTTCTGATTGAGTAATTCTAAATTTACCTGTTTCTTAAAACACATATTTACAAATTTGGACTGGCTATAGTCCGTATTTATAAGGTAGGCTTTATTTAAAGGACAATCTGAAGTGAATACAGTCCCCCCTCCCATTTTCACCCCTCCTCGCAGCGACCTCCAGCAATTGTAATGACGTAAGCCCAGTAATGGAGGTATAATCACCGAATGTTCAATACCTCATTGCTTGTATACGATCATAACATTCCAAGGTCACGTTAGCCCCGGCTGCTTTCAAGTGTACGTGGAAACCAAATTGACTCCTTGGCTTTGAAATCATGACGTCACGCTGCAGCTAGTAAGAATAGTGACGTAATTCTTTTAATCTTGTAAAGCTTAACCGGTTTTTGGTGAAACAATGATGTAAACCTATTGTTTTAAAACAGAACTGTAAGCTCAAGCATCAGGGCCGTCCCAGGTACAGTAGCCCAATGGCTTCTCTGCTGCTGACTGACAGCTCACAGCTGACAGCTTAAAGCTTTGAAAAGTTACCAGACCAAATTATGTATCCCTACGCCGAACCATATGATCTTCAAAAACATGTGTTTAGCAGCTGTTACTTCTGACGGTTAAAATTTAGGTATATACCTAAATGTTGACTGTCAGAAGTCAGCTGTGAGCTGTCAGTCAGCACCAAAGAAGCCATGGGGCTACTGTATAAGTGAGACCCTGGACAAATTTTGCTTCCCCCCTCCCCACCCCCAGTTACCTGCCTCACCCCCCAAAACCGCAAAAGAAAAGTAAACTTTATTATAGCACCGCGTCTTCCAATCCGTTCACGCTATATGCTTATGTACAGTACTAATTACACTAAAGTATCAGAGATTAAGAAGCTTTAATTTAGAAGTGCATCCACATTTGCGTAGAGGAAAAGTGGAAATCCGTTTAGGGAAAACCACCCCTCAATGCAACCTACTGGAATCAAACCCCGATTTCCCCATCTTTGGCACCCTAGTATACTATTAGTCTAGTAGCGCGTTAAACCATGCAGCCATCGAAGTGGGGTTCTTTCTAAAAGGACAAAACTTAATTTTGTTTAATGTTACTACAGTAGTTTGGACCTATATACCAATGTTCACTCGTATAAGGTATCAGGAAATAAGGTACATATATGACGGGTACAAGGGAAAAAAGGGGGGAAGTCATATCACACACATTTTCCAGGTCAACTACAGTTATATCTCAAGCCCCATAAGGACCTAACACAGACTTTCTTTAAATTAATTTAAATATTACAGAGACCGGTTTTAACCATAATATAAAGTACATTAAAAAGGTCTCCTGATTGTATAACAGATGGCAGCATTAACTCTATTTGAGTTAAAATTGGACTTCCCCCCTTTTTCCAATGCATCCTTGACATGTAATAATTATTGCTAGAAGCCGTGTTTTTATACATAAAAGGCTGATTATCAGTAATCCTTTGTTCGATTTTCTTCCCCAATGAACCTGATCCTTACAAAAGTAAGCAGGAAACTGTGTTAATTTTGAATTAAATCGGTGTACATGTTCAAAAGTTATCGTGAGACATATCCAACATAGACAAAAGACAATAAATACCAAACCGATGGAGTAAAAACGGAGAACTCGCTTCACGCGTTCAATAAATCAAATGAGAGACCTGGTGGTCTAGGTGTAAGGTGTCGGACTTCCGTGCCTTGGGTCCGGGTTTCAATCCTTGGTCCCTGCACATATTTATCTGATTGCCAAACCCATCCTTCACCTCTGACAAGACGTGTATTAATCACAACTTGTGAATGTGGGGAATGCCAGGCTCCACGTGGTTCGGATTCCGCGTTAAACTGTAGTCATTCATTTCATCTCACAATCACCCTACCATTACACATTAGCGTAAGTGCGTACAGCCCGAACGGGTAGTAAGACGCGGTGATGATAATTATATAAATAATAATAATAATAATAATAATAAAAATCAAATCATTCATATGACCATGTTTTTATTTGTTTTCACACTCCGAAATATTTGCTAGCTAATCTCGACCTCCCGAGTCAAGAGTCGGGTACTTATGCTGGTGGGCACTTGGTCTAAGGCGTCATTCGCTTCTTATCTGGTTTCTCGGTGACTTGGAGGTCGGGATTATAGTCCCGGTTCGATGTACTGAGGGTGTATTTTTACTTAATTATTTCTTCCTCTACTTCCCTTCCTCATCTTTCCTCATAAGTGTAAATATGCAGAAAGTGTCGACTGTTAACTAGACGCGTACCTTGCTTCAGTGGCCGAATAGTCTTAAGGCGTCATTCTCGTGTTAGACTGACCTGCTTATGATGGGGAGATCGGGGTTCGAATCCCTGTCAGGTGTACTTAGAGTGATTTTATTTCTAGATGGTTTACCACTCTCCTTCCACGCAAAAGTGGGTCAACTTTTTCTAAATTCAACCTTCCTTATTCCTTGCTCTTTATGCGTATAGCCTGAACAGGCAGTGAGACTCAATGTCAATAAAAAAAACTATACGTGGAGGACGAAAAAAAAAAGACTGGCATTCTGGTCAATAGTCATTGCACTAGATTTACAGATATTTGTAAACTGAAAAGGTAGTGTTAAACTTTGTTTAGTACTTTTCCTCATTTTATTACCAAAAAACAATGGAGAGCATAAGTGAGTCAAAATTCACTTCTAATTATTTTCCCCTAGGTATTTATCTTGTCTGTTAAAGAGGATAGCATCATTTCTGAGGTTTGAGTGATAGCGATCACATTCCTGGGTCTCTCTTTAAAAAAACACACACATTAAGTCTGCCTTAGGTTAACTGTGTTATGCTAAGGATATCCTATGAGAGTTTCACACCCTGTGTTGCTGATACATCGTAGTTAATTTAATCATCTTTGGCGCCAAGGACAAGGATGCAAAAAATATGCACTTGAGAGCGTCAGCGTTAACATACGTTTCCAAGGTCACCACTGAATGTTGTTTCATTCCCTTTGAATAAATCAATTTACCTTAGAGGCCACTTAAATGTGTTAAATATTACGATACGCTTGAACATTTCTCTAGTCGGGTCTTTAAAGAGAGAATATTATTTTATTACTTTCAAAAAAGTTACAAAATCTACTTCCAAAAATTCTTCCGCCAATCCATGTTCTTTAACTGTCACCTTTTACAGCGAGATTATGGGTAAGCGTGCCACATACTGTAGCTCCGAGACGCTTTCTAGACCTACAGAAATCCCGCTTTATTTATTTTTATTTTAGAACTGGTTTGTTATTTCAAAATGTAGTTCATACCAAAATGGAAATAAGATGAATCAATATGCCACTATGGGATTAAAAATCCTACAGTTTATGTTATAACTGTTTCAGTGATTTTTATACTTCTGAACTTCCATCTCCATAATAAATACCGTGGTGTAAGGTTATTTCTATTAAAGTACGGTGGCACTTTTAACTTTTGATAACTCTCTTATTCCAAATTATTATGTTAACATATTCTAAAGTGCTATTTTTATTATGGTCACACTATTATTAAGTAGTTTTATTACATAAAAGTAAATGTTTATTTTAGTTTAGTCTTTCGTTGTTCTACAGTGCGTTTTCGTATCATAACCGTATTAAGTACCTTTTCAAAATTTCTCCTTTAAAATTATATTCGCTCTCTGGTGGGATAGAACAAAGAACAAAACCGACACGAAATAACGGACGTAAGCTCAAACGACATCAAAATCAGAGGAAAGAGAATTTAAGTGGCCATAATAATTTCGGTCTAGTACATTTTTTTAAAACTTTCTTTTGAAGTTCATGACTAGTCGGTCAGTCTTGTGGTCTTGGAAATGGTAACCTCCTTGTATAGGATGTGCTCCTTGGATTTATCTCTTTATTTAGCTGTAATTACATAGGATTGAGAGAGATGACTGCTTTATTGTCAGCAGGCGAACAAACCTGTTCAAGAAGTGGTTCCACTCTACGAACTTTCTCTCCAACCATGTTCACTCATATTATATACTCCTCGTCCGTAACCGGCCCCGTGGTATAATGGTTAATGCACCTGGCTACGAACCTACAAGTCCTGGGCTCGAGTAATGGCTGGTACCATGGGTAATGTTCCTGAAAGGGGAATTATTCCAAAGGTCACCGTAGTTAGGGTAGTTAGGTTTAAGTTAGGTTTAAGATAACTCCTGGTTCCACACCTTCATATTCACTTTTCTCACATCACCTCATAGCGGGTACGACGTGTATGCAGGCTCCAATGTGTACCCTGGGCAACGTTCTGTATTATTATTATTATTATTATTATTATTATTATTATTTAGCACCGCGTCTTATTACCCGTTCGGGTTATACGCTTTAAGTACTAATTACGCTAATGGATTAGGAATTGGGAAGGTTGAATTAGAGGACGTGAACCAGCACTTGCGTGGAGGGAGAGTGGAAAACCATTTAGGAAAAACCACCCCCAGTTCACCCAACCGAGATTCGAACAACGTCCTGTAGAAGTCTACACATACGGGTGACCGAACTAGATACAGTAATATATATCCCTGTTTAAAAAAACCTTGTTCATATTGGGAAGAAATTTTTAGGCGGGGTGGAAGAGAATACGATTTAAAATCCATATATTTGCAGTTTTTCTGGAAAAGATTTTTTTTTTTGCCAAAATAAATAAAATATTGTCATGGTAGGTACATTATTTTATATTTTGTATAGCTCCACATTTCTTTCATATCTGTAATGATAATCTTGGTATTCAACCGGAATTTTTTTAAATTAAGATAAAAAAAGTATTGTTCAAATTAAGCAATGGCCGTGACAGAAAAATATTGATTCTACTACTTATAGAAATTTAAATTAAATGGATCTACCGCAGTAGGCCTAATATATTATTTATTTTGGTCAAAACATGTTTAGTCATAAAAACCAAAGAAAAAAATACGAGCCTTAACTTGCGTCAAAACCTTAAAGAACATAAAAATAACCCGCTTCGGTGGCCGCGTGGTCTAGCGCGCTAATCTCGTGTTGGACTAGATAAACGAAGATGGAGAGATCGGGTTTGATCCCAGTCGGGTGCAATGAGGGTGATTTTTATAAATGGTTAACTACTCTCCTTCCACGCAAATGCAGGTGCACTTCCTCTAAACAGCCTTCCTAATCCCTACCATCCCTAACCCATTAGTGTAATTAGTACATAGGCATATAGCCTTAACAGGTAGTAAAACGCGGTTCAAAACATAAATAACTCGGGAAGTGCAAATATTGGTCATGAAGTTCCCTATATTTAGCTCCTTGCTGTCATAGGTGAGACGACCAGACACAACCAATGGCATATGGATACATAAAAGTAGGTCAATAAGTAAGAACACTGTAGGACCCGCTTGGTGGCTGCTTATCTAACGCTCTACTCTCGCAATAGACTAGACTGCCGACGACAAAGAAATCGAGGTTCGAATCTCGGTCGGGTGTACTAAGGGTGTTTTTTTCCTAAATGATCTTCCTTCCACTCTCCCTTCACGCAAATTCAGGCACACTTTATCTTAAGTGTAACCTTTATAATACATAAAACCATTTGTGTAATTAATACACAAGTGTATAAAAAACCTCTGTAGTAAGTATGGTCTGATCGTTTCATAAGTCACTAAAACCAACTTATATGTTCAAACTTCAAGTCATTACGGTCTCCAGCTGACAAGTTTAATAGACAGTATCAATACCGATTGATAATATTAATGTACATTCCTTTCAATACTGACATGGCATGGCCAAAAAATTATCATAAGTGAAAAGTGGGTTTCTCCTTTCACATGATCAATTAATTGCCTGGGGTTTGGATGTTTGTATGTTCTAGATTTAAATTAATTTATAGGTTGTGCGCTGATATATTGTCAGTCAGTTTAGAGAGAGTACGTTAAATACCATAAATAAGAAGGAGAATAAGAAGATGCTGAAATAGCCAGAAAAAAAAAACATTTTGCTGTAAATAACCTTGTCATACCCACTCAGAATGAAAACCAGTGAACCCATAAGACTATGGTTGGTTTCTCTAATCACTTAGCCATGGCGACGCGCTTAAGAATTATTTTTTGTGTTATTAGAATTTTTTTGTTTTACAATTTACTTTTAACTACGGCACGTCTAAGAGACAAACCCTATTTTATAAACCCATTTGCATAACTTTTCTTCTTAACAACCAAACCAGTCCCACATCATGCTAAGGTCATTGATGTCAGTCACCTCAAGAATAAAACAAGACGAATGCTTTTTTTTTATTGCTGTAGAGCTATACTAACAAAATACATTATACCTAATTAACCACTTCTTAAACAACGTGGGATTTCTGGACGTATGAAACGCGTCTTCATTCAAACCTTTTGCAAAGTAGGACTATTTTAGATTCTTTATATGCGTATAAGTTTATTTCTATGACAATCGCACCATGGATAAAACCTAACATGAAAATGTATACTTTTTTCCCCCCACTGCGTCTTGATTCGGGTTAGGGATCATCCGTAAACCACGTAGCGTGGTACAATGAGGTTTTGTGGGAGGGAGGGATGAGCTCTAATGTATATATGATTTTACATGGGGGGAGGGTGGGTACATCACACTATAATAGATCTTATACTGAAATTCAAATGCTGCAAAAATATTTTATATTCAGGATTTTAAATGGATTCCGAGTTTTATTAAATCTGAGTACCTCTTTTAGTGTCACAAAAGCTTCCCTATGAAATAATGACATTCACTCTTGATGTGAAAAGTTAGGTAACACATGTTGGAAGGGGGGGGGGGGGGAGGGTTTTAGGTTAAATGTATACTTGGTGTTTCATATAAAAAAAAAAGACCCACCTCTGTGGCGTAGTTGGCTAACGCGCTTGTCGTGTTGAGATCGACTGCTGAGGACGGGGAGATCGAGGTTCGAATTTGGTCGGGTGAACTGGTGGTGGTTTTTCCTAAATGGTTTTCCACTCTCCCTCCACGCAAATTCGGGTTCACTTCCTCTAACTCAACCCTCCCAATTACTAAATCCATCAACGTAATTAGTAATTAAAGCGTATAACCCGAACGGGTAGTAAGACGCGGTGCTAAATATTATTATAAAAAAAGGGGGAGGGAAGGGGTTCATAAGGCTAGGAAAAAATCGTAAAGTGATTTTTCATGGTTTCCCCATATACGCATACATTAATTACGCTAATGTTTAGGGGTGAGGAAGGTAGAATTATAGAGGTAATTCACCCGCATTTGTGGGACAGGAAACTGGAAAACCATTTAGGAATAACCTATCTCAGTAACCTGATTCGAACCTTGATCACCACAGCATCCATCTAACACAATAATGAACGTTAGACATTAACTATCGATGTGATGCGTACTATGATTGTAGGCTAATAAAGGTTCCATTTTCGGGAGAAAACTTTACATAAGTACAACCTAAATAAGCTTCTTTTTTTTACACCCTGACAACATTACCGTAGCTGTGAATATAATTAGTTCGTTATTTCACAGCTAGAGTAGAACTCATGAAGATGTCTGAATATCATAAAAGGTCATTAGTATAACGACGTCGTTTTGAGCCGGCCCATCCACCGCCACCTCCCGAGTCTGGTGGGGTAGGTTATATTATCCACCCGGTTCTGGTAGGGTAGGTTATATTGCACCCCCAAGGTCTGGTGGGGTAGGCTTATGCCACTGGTAGGGTTGATAATGGGGGTGGAAGGAGTAGAGGATGCTATTGATTTTACTAACGTGAGCTGCTCCTGGTGGCTCGCTACCCACTCCACGTAGACCCTGTTGCACTCCACTCCTTGAAAAAGAGGGATATTAGGAACAATATTGTAAAATATGTAGGAGAATAATAAGAGTTAACCTAATCTTAAAAATAGCAAATGTGAGCCTTTCAAAATCTGAAATAAGTGTTTAACTTCTAGTAAAAATAAATATAAACAATACAATATTTCAAATAAGCTATTTATATCGCGAACAATAGAATTGAAATTTATAAAGTCTCCCTCAAATTCTAAAAAAATCTTTATATATTTTAAAAGTTTAAATGGTTAAATATTAAACTTAAGAATGCATAAGCAGCTTTGATGGCCACGTAGTCTAACACGCTACTCTTGATTTAGACTAGACCGCCGAAGACGGGGAGGTCGGGGTTCGATCCCGGTCGGGTATACTGAGGTTTTCCCTAAATGGTTTCCACCCTCTTTCCACGCAAATGTGTGCGCACTTCCACTCAATCTAACTTCATAATCCCTAAACTATTAACGTAACTTAAGTTTATTTCCTTATTTTTGTAATGTTATCTCTCTTACTAAAATTGACTATGGGTATTATTAAAACTATTAATCTAATTAGTATATATAGGCCTGTAGCCCGAAAGGTTAGTAAGACCAGGGATAAAAAAAAACACTGTAAAATGAAGATGACACTCAACTGATACTTATATAAAATTGAGCAAATTTTGAAACAACAAACTTATTTGCAAACGAATGAACGAGGTTTCCTAATAAAGCTAAACAAATCGGTTTACGTGATGCACTCAATACCATAATAATGTTTTCTTTGGTTTAAGTATCTCGCACAGTGGCGCGTTTGTATACCATCGGTGGTAATCCTTTGGAACGTCATCGGTTTTCCAGCGTTGCCAGATTGAAAACTCAGTCGCTAGCGACACAACGCCACACCCATGAGTGATAAAGAGTTTTTGCTTTTATCAATCTGATATATATTTACTTTTTTTTAAAAATTTTATCAAAAAATAATGTATATTAATAGTGTATTTTGGGTTTGACTGCAATTTGCTACTAACAACTTTGAACCATCATTATCCGAATTAGCAGAGATAAAATATAAAATATAGATTTCCCTCCATACCCTCTTTAACCGCTTTCATTTTATTTTGTTCAATATACTTGCGAACAATTTAATGTTTCTTTTAATTATTTTTAATTATTTTTTCAGAAACTATTATTAATTTTATTATTATTATTATTATTATTATTATTATTGATGATGCTAAAATTGGCTTTTGAAACTCATATAATTAGGTCAGAATATGTTCAAATGCCCTTAAATTCCTGAAATTTGCTCTCGAGGAGGGGAGGGGCCACAGGATGTCTCCTAGGTCACAAAAGTTGTGAAAAAGTTACTAATTACAAAGTTATTAAAGTCCCTGAAAAGTTACGAATTTTCAATATTTTGGTCATACAGTCACGAAATATTTGGTTTGAAATTCCCACGCATAGTAACAACGCCAACGCATCAAATGTCAAGCCACCTAATACCCACAATGCCATTCACTAGCCACAAGTTGCCTGATTGTGGTTACAGTAATACTAAGCACAAAGTTAACGTTCGCTATGTACTAGTAGTTAAAGTTTAATGTTGCGTGTGAATGCATTATGCCGATATATACATTAAATAATGTTCGTATGTTTACCAAAGGAATTTTATGGTCAAAAAGGTCACCAAAAAGTCACTAATCTTTGTTTCTCCAAATCATTAGACACGCTGGGCAATTGTCACTCCAATCCCCCCTTTAGAAAATCCACTTGGGCATCCTTGGGACCATACCGACTTGCAAGGCAACATAAACATTTAAAAACTAGCTCTGTTTTGGGACAGCTTGCCGTTTGCGAGATCCAGGTTTAGAGTTTGCTCGCAAGTTTCAAAATTACGGGTCCATAACTCTAGACCTTGGTTAAAATTTTCACTCGTGGCTACACTGGAACCTCAGCCCTGGGCAGGATTGCCTTGGCGTTGCGCCTCGGACCATATCCAATAATTTCGGGTAGACTTTGGTTAGAATGCCGTTAGGATCGATTAAATAATCCCTTGATGGGAAAGCAGATATGAGAAGAGGTTCAGTTAAAGTGTAATCCCAGGGGCTAACGGCCCCACGCGTATGTCAAGCGTCTCTTGCCAAGTGTCCGCACCAGAGAGGCGAGTCTGTGGCACACGGCCATTACATTGTACGGAGCGTCGGTGCATCCCTTCACACGACTGAGTGTTGAGTTATGAGGAGGACGCGCGGCGTCTATTTGTCAAGCTCTCGTTACTGCTGGCGGGGACTTGAACAGGAGATTCCACCTCCGATCCATCACGAAAGAGGGAGGTGAGGATGTGATTACGTCAAAGCCTGGTTTAGAGGATTAAGAGGAGGATTTATTCTGGCGAAGTGCTAGACGTCGTTTCTTGTCGCTTCTTATAAGAGTGTAGCTTGTTTTTTAAGAGCAAGCTTGTCTTTTAGGAGTACGGCTGGTGCCTTTTGGGAGTGTAATTTGTCTTTGAGAGTGTAACTTGTAATTTTAGGATTCTAGCTTGTCTTTTAGGAGTCTAGCCGTGTCTCTGTGGAATAGAGTTGGGGGTTGAATAAAATTGCAATGTGACAACAAAGAAAAAACATGCTATATAATTTTGGAGGATTCAAAACCATTGTAGTTTAAAAACATATATATGAATTTACATAACATAATATGAGCACTACCCGGTAATATTGATATAGCAAATACAATGGTTTTCAAGAATAAGTATTGATATTGTGTATTCACTATTTATAGTATTAATAATAGTATAACTTAATTATAATTTGACACACAAAGTAATCAACTAAAACAAAGAGAAGAAAATTAAGTTATTTATTGAAAAAACTAAACTCAAGTGTCACAGTGTATGCTTTTAATATCATAAAATAAGAGAATTAAATTTATTATTTTTGATCACTGTTTCTTACTATCTGTCTAGGTTGTACACATATATACTAATTACACTAGTGAGCTAAGGATAAGGAAGGTTGAATTTTGAGGACGTGTATCCGATTATGCGGGAAAGGAGAGTGGAAAACAAATTTTGGAAAAAAACCTTCAGCACACCCAACCAGGATTCGAGCCTCGATCTTCCTATCATCGACAGTCTAACCTAACACGTTGGTGATGCCTTAGATCATGTGGCCACTGAAGTAGGTAATATGATAAATAGGTCTACCCTGGTATTTTAGGGATGGGGAAGGAACCATTTTAGAGGTAATATACCTCCATTTGCGTGAGGAGACTTGGTGGTCTTGGGGCAAGGTGTCAATCTTCTGTGCTGGGGGTCCAGGGTTCAATCCTTGGTCCCTGTACGGATTTATCTGATCGCCAACCCTTCCTTCACCTCTAACAAGACGTGTATTAATCACAACTTGTGAATGTGGGAATTCCAGGCCTCCACCGTGGTTCGGATTCCATGTTAAACTGTAGGTCCACCATTTCATCTCACATTCACCCTACCATTACACATTAGCGTAAGTGCGTACAACCCGAACGGGTAGTAAGAAGCGGTGCTAATAACAATTATTATTATTATTACTATTATTATTTAGCACCGCGTCTTACTACCCGTTCGGGTTATACGCTTTAAGAACTAATTACGCTAATGGATTGGGAATTGGGAAGGTTGAATTAGAGGAAGTGAACCCGCATTTGCGTGGAGGGAGAGTGGAAAACCATTTAGGAAAAACCGCCCCAACTTAACCCGACCGAGATTCGAACCTCGATCTCCCCATCCTCGGAGGTTGAGCTCAACACAAGTAGGGGGGAAAAACACCCTCTGCATACCTAGTGGGAATCAAGGGAGTGTAGGGAAAGTGAAATAAGGGCAGTGTTTTTGCAGTTTTGTATCAAAACATTTTTTTTTTTTAAAATAAATTAAATATTGCTTCAGTATAAACATTAGCTTAATTTTCTTCACATGGTGAACTAAGTTCATGAATATCTGTGAAGGATATCCTGAAATTTCATGATCACTTTCTTTTCATTTATAAAAAGTTGCGCTAGTCGTGTTGAGCTCAACCACCGAGGACGGGGAGATCGAGGTTCGAATCTCGGTCAGGTGAACTGGGGATGGTTTTTCCTAAATGGTTTTCCACTCTCCCTCCACGCAAATGCGGGTTCACTTAATCTAATTCAACCTTCCCAAATCCCAATCCATTAGCGTAATTAGTACTTAAAGCGTATAATCCAAACGGGTAGTAAGACGCGGTGCTTAAATAATAAAAAATAATAATAATAAATATAAAAAAGTTTTCTCGTCTAATGCCGCTATACTCTTGACAGATATTTAACAACTGTTGGTATCACCTTGTGAAGAAAATTAAATTAACTTTGTTTCTATTGGAGCAATATTTTATTAATTTTTGCCAACAAAATGTTTTGCTATAAAAACTTTAAAAAAAAAATCACTTAGCTCTTATATCGTTTCCTACACTCCCACCTCAAAATCTTACCTCCACGTCAATTGCAAGTCTGTCGTTTAATCCACGTGGCCACCAATGCGGATAACAACCGTCACTGGTCCATATATTATAACTGTTGTAGTTGGTGGGGCAGCTTGTTCAATTTACAAGATCTCAGGCTTGGTAGAGACAATCGGATCGACAGGAGCAGACTATCCCTGTGACGAGTCACAAGGGTTGAAGGGGGTTGGTGTGAAGCGCGTGGGTATTGATCTTGGAATGGGGGAGGGTCTCTTACACAGCTGTGTCTTTGTAAGAGCGCTCAAGAAAGTAATTTTACGCTTTGAAGAGCAAATACTGCCTTGGCGTTTTTACTTGACTTACTTGATTAAGGTGGGAATGTAGAGAACGCGAGGTAAGGGCAGTGCTTTTACAGTTTCTATAGATAAACTTTTTTTATGCAAAAAAAAAGCTATAATATTGCTCCATTAGAAAAATAAGAGCTTAATTCTCTTCACATGTTGATATCAACCAATAAACTGTTGAATATTTGTCATGAACTAACGCGCTAGTTTCATGTTGATCTAGATTCTAGAGGATAAACTTTTTAAAAGAAGTGAGAAAGTTGTCATTAAATTCCAGGACACCCTTGAAAGATATTCAACAACTGTTGAGGTCACCACGCGAAGAAAATTAAACTCCATATTTCTACTGGGAAATTAGTTTTGATTTACTATGGCAAAAAAAAAAGTTTTTTAAACTATTCCTCCATGAAAACTCGACCACCTTTCCTTTGAATCTTATCATCCTCATTCCTAGCCCATCGGTGTAAATATGCGGATAGGCCGGACTATAGTTAAGGTGAAGAGATCGACGTGAAAAAAAGCACATAACTTTATAGAATAACATATTGATATTAAATTCAAGATCTCGAATTTTCTATAGTAATTAGTACAGCTAGACAATTATGTTGAAGGTTTATAGTTTCATTTTTTTAAAACTCTTGATGTGAACTGTATATCGCCAAGGGGCATGATAACTCCTGCTGGCCTACAAAGCTTGTGTGAACTAGAGGCTAACTGACACACATATTTAATAATTGAAGGACCACTTGGAAACGTTGTTTAATACTGAGAAAACGCCCTAAAAAGCTGAAAAGCTCTCTTAAGTGTAAAATATTTGGATTATAGGGGGTAGGCCCTACTACTTCGTTAACAACAGCCAGCTCGCCATAGAAATAACCTTTTATAAGATATCAGAGAATAAATCTGGAGTAGCCAACAATGATAAATGATTATTAATTATATTTATCTTGCTGCTGTCAAACGATACAATGTCAAGGTCACTAGCTAAAGAACACATAATGGGCTCAGTGGGACTTGCACCCAGGTCATTTATTTGGGGGTGGGGGGGGGGGGGGTGAAGGTTGAGGCCACCATAAATAGTGTCGTGTGCATAACTTCTACAAAAATTCCCCTGTATGTAGGGAACGGTACAAGGGCTGGGTGCAGAATAGTTAACACAAAAGTGGGGTTTGCGGTTGATATAAAGATTGTAATGTGTATAACCTAACCTAACCCCCTTCCTGTAGGGGATAGGACATGGGAAGTCAGGACGCCAAGCCATAGATTAAATCTCAATCGGCCGCAAACCGCACGCTCCCACATTACTTACGAATGAATACATTGCAGTGGATTTAGTAACATTTTGGCTGTCTGGTCAGGTTAGTCTATGGTAATCCTTCAATCGGCTTTATTCATTACAAAATATAGACGATCCTATGCTTTGCTTGGGATGGATTATGGCTAATGTCCCAAAATCTGGTTTACAAAATTACAAGTTTGATAGCTTTAAAAAATGTGTTTTAATAGTATTTTAGAAAGTTATTCCTTTATTCATGAAGTATTTCTAACTTTATATATATATATATATATATAATATATATAAAGCTCAAGCGACTTTTTTTAAAGGAATAAATATGCAGTTTACAAACATAAATATTTAGTTTTGGACATTATCTTCTAAACTAAACTTATTAAAGACACATTAACGTTTCTCGGGTAGCCATTTAAATTAGTTAGGATTTTTAATTAATCTAAGCCCTTCCATCTTTTTTTTATGGATTGTGTTGGTTAATATGGTTTCCAAGGACGCTACCTAAATACCTAAACGAGTGGTGACAATATATTTTTGTTAAGTTATTGGAACGAAATCTATCAATGATAACCTTTGATACCAAAATAAATGTTGACATATATAAATAATGTATGAGGTATTTAACGTAAAATTTCTTAACCAACTTATTATCTCAGTATACAACTTTAACTTGTATCTATAACAGACACAACACTCGTCAACTCATCACTGTAAAATATGAAACCAACTTTTCGCCAGTGATAAATCTTTCCATTATGCTATAAATCAATTCCTGGAACCTTATTTCAGTATATAAAACACGCTAACTACTGAGCCAACGTGTCTGACTATTATATTTAAAGCTCATATCTTTATTACTACCCGCCTTGGTGGCGTAATTAGCTAACGCGCTAGTTTCATGTTGAGCTAGACTGCTGAAGACGGGGAGATCAAGGTTCGAATCTTGATCGGGTGAACTTGAGGTGGTTTTTCATGAATGGTTTTCCACTCTCCACGCGAATGAGGGTTAACCTCCTCTAAATTCAACCTCCCCAATTACTAATCCATTAGCGTAATTAGTATTTAAGCGTATTAAACCGAAGGGTTGTAAGACGTGGAGCTAAATAAAAAGTATTTATTACTTTACCTCCCTCCCCACTTTGGTGGTCAAATGGGCTTACGTCTCACTCTCGTGTTATACTGGATTACCGTTGATAAGTAAAATAAAGCAGAGCTCGAATTTCGGTCGGACGTACCTGGCCGATTTTCTAAATTTCCCACTATCCCGCCCTTAAAGTGCGGGTATATTTTCTCTAAAATTCTACCTACCTCCTCCGACATCCAAACAAGTACTAGGATATAATATGGAGAGGGAAATATTCGCCCTCCCCTTTAAATAAATATAACATATTCTAACTTTGACCCACGAGAGCTAGGTTCAACAATAACCTTGTATACTGGCAGGGTTGCCACGCACCAGGAAAACGGGGAGAACTGGGAAAACACAGGGGGATTTTTTTTTTTGTGTCTGGAAAATCCCGGAAAAACATACATGATTTTGTAAAATACTAAAATTACTGGAATATTTGTTAATTTGGAACATTTAACTGAAAACTTAAAATAGTAGGTCTTTAGATAGGCAATAGAATGAACTGAATAATTAAGCGCTCTGATTCAAATTTGTTTTATCATCCCTTAAACAATGGATGTAAAGTGAGAGAAGATGATTTAAAATTGATGGGGAAATACATATTGTTTTAAACATAAGTTACATGACTTCACCCGCCTCTGTGAAGTAGTTGGCTAACGCGCTTGTGTTGAGCCCGACTGCTGAGGACGGGGAGATCGAGGTTCGAATCTCGGTTGGGTGAACTGGGGGGGGGGGGGTGTCCTAAATGGTTTTGCACTCTCCCTCCCGCAAATGCGGGTTCACTTCCTTTAATTCAACCTTCCCAATTCCTAATCCATTATTGTAATTAGTACTTAAGCGTATAACCCGAACGGGTAGTAAGACGCGGTGCTAAATAATAATAATAAAAATACATGACTTCACACCTATTAATTTTGATGAAAAATTATATTTTATTACTCTTTTCTTCAATCTAAGCTATCTGGAAAAATGGGACTTCCTTCTGGGAAACCTGGAAAACACAGGGAATTTGTTAGTAAGAAAGTATTGCCAACCCTAATTTGGCGTATTGTAAATAAAAAATAACCCTGACTTGGGACCCTGGTTAAATCTCGACCTGGCCTCGTACTGAAGATGGACATTTATTTATATTCCACCCCTATCTCGGTCCCTTTTGGATGAAGTAGTCTTACGAAATAACAGAGTCTTAAATTAAAGAGTTAAACCACGAGTATTGGGTTGAATTGGATTGCACTCCGCAGGACCGCAGTTTTT
Source organism: Timema cristinae (assembly GCA_039000515.1). Classification (NCBI taxonomy): domain Eukaryota; kingdom Metazoa; phylum Arthropoda; class Insecta; order Phasmatodea; family Timematidae; genus Timema; species Timema cristinae. The sequence goes on from JBCFYV010011172.1 coordinate 47,737,459, forward strand.
TCAACCTCCCCTAAAACACACAGGTTGGTGGTGAAGCCTAAAGGTTTGCCGTCACCGTGGTGACTGTCAGATGTTACGTACGTCATCACAACAAGCACAAATTGACCAGAGGCAGCCAGCCATCCATCCGAGCCGCAATTTTCACACATTAGCATGAAATTGGATTTTCTTTTCAATCCGAAATAACATCCAACTAAAACATTCAACTTTTTTTTTCACACAATTTTGAATGTAATTATATTTTTGTAATCATACAGTTAGCACATACCAAATTATAAAGATAACAAGATCAGTAAACATGTTCTAATCGGCTTATTTCAATTTGTTTATAATCCCATTTTCTTTCGTTTAGTTTGGAAACTAAATTTAGTTTAAATTATAGCACCGCGTCTTACTATCCTTTTGGGCTATACGCGTAAGTATTAATTACGCTAATGGGTTAGGAATTGGGAAGGTTAAATTTAGAGGAAGTGTACCCACCTTTGTGTGGAGTAGAGTGGAGAACAATTTAGGAAAAACCACCTGAGATTCGAACCTTGATCTCCCCCTCTTCAGCAGTCTAGCTTAACACGAAAATATCGCGATAGCTAACTATGCCAGCATGGTAGGTTAGATTTAGTTACTTTATTTCAAATTTAAATAAATAATTCGTCTTACACTGTCTTAAATAAATTTTACCTCCACACCTTACTTATCTTTTGGGTTATACGCCTATGGACTAATTATATTAATGTATTAAGGATTATGAAGGTTGAATTGAGAGGAAGTGTACCCTCATTTTCGTGTAGAGATTGTGGAAAAACATTTAGGAAAAATACTTATTCTGTACACCTGAACAGGATCTAACCCCAATATCCTCGTCTTCGGTGATCTAGTCTATTGCGAGAGTAGCGCCTTAGACCATACAGCCACCAAAGTGGGTTGTACTTAATCACTAACAAACACATATGTATCCTTTAGGTTGGAGATTTTTTTAAATGTTGTCTGGAAAACCTTTAAAAGTCAGCAAATTTTATAGTAAAAAATTTGTAGTCACTATGTAAACACACAACTTATTCTCAGGGATAAGAATGAGGAAACCAAGCATGGAGGAAATGCACCCCCATTATCTTGAAAATATGGTGGTAATACCACCGTGATAAACTATACTTGTAACAACCAGTGTACCAGCCCGAGATTTGAACCCCCGACCTCACCAATGAATAGCGGCCCTAGAGAAACGCGGTTCATCTGCCTTATTTAGACCGCTGCGAGTCTTATCCCATAAATGCGATAAGTTGTGGATATAAACGTATGTTGTAGAAGACCCACGTGCGGGTAATGTCGAACCGGCTCTCTATCTGTGGACTAACGATAGAAATAGCGTGTTGCCACAACGTTCCTTCTGTCAAATGGTTTGTATCGGGCACGTTTATTTGTTTAAACTGAAACACGTGACACCATTGCGACCCACCAGAACCAATCTATTCCTTCCTGATATGTTCGGAATTGAATAAACGAGAAATTAATTGTATATATAAATTATATTCTCATATTTATTTAAATCATTAAAATAAAATGATAAATACCACATCGTGATGAGCATGCCAACTAAAAATAACATTATTCGGAACGGTGGTCACGCAATTTAAGGCATAAAGCTCTGGTTCGAGTCTCGACCGGGTGCACGAGGAGGGTAGTTTTTTTTTTAGCAACGCGTCTTACTACTTTTCAAGTTATGCACACTTGTACAAATAACGACCGGGATTCGAACCCCGATCTCCCTGTCATCGGCAGTCTTGTATATTGCGAAAGTGATTCCTTAGACCATGCGGCCACTGAAGCCGGTGTGGGGGGAATTATTGTTACACTAGATTATCAATATGGCTTTCCTGTTCGTCTTTCAACGACAATGCGTGTGCATTTCATCTCAATAAACCTAGTCATTTCCATACTTTATTTTAAATTGTCTACCTTGATGGTCTTGGAATAAAGTGCGCGCCTCAGGATTCGATGTTTGTTGGTTCAAACCCTGCCGTGGTCGACGAATTTTTCTTGACCGACATAAATCCGTAGAATTGTTAATAGCTATGGTATTAAACGTAGGGGAGACCGGGGCAAGTTTTCCAACTTTTTATAATTTTATTTTTGTATTTTTAATTTTTATCTATTTTGAGGTAAACAGGATATCATTGTATTTTCTATACCTTTATCTAAAAAATAGAACAATTATTTTTCAAAAAAGTAAATATAGTTTTTGGCAGCAAATGGTTAAGTCTGATCATGTTAAGTTGGAAAATGTGCCCCGTATGCGGGGAAAGTTTTCCAGCCTACTAAAAATGTACAGGACCAAATTTTCCAACTATACTTTAAATGGTAAAACACAGGTAATAAATCTTGCTTGTTACTTAATATGTATTTTTGTATTCTAAACTAAAAAGGCATAATAATAGTATATTGAGAAAGTAATTAGATATTGAAAACAAATGCCACTTAATGATTTTACAAAAACTGTCGTTATTATTTGAATCACAATAAACGCAAACAAAAAATGTAACATCTCCTTTGGTGCAGTCTTCATGCGCCCATTTCTTGCATTTTGTGCACCGCACCCACCTTTCTTTTGCCCTAGATTTGGCGAAAGGTTCAAATCAATAAATGCATAAATAATCCTCATCTTCTTTATCACTTGAATGTAAGCTTTTTATACCTTTTTTTAGGATTTGTTGTTTTAATGCCTTTTACATTTGGAGACGAAGGTCCAAGTAGCTTCCTGGCCTGGATTGGCTTTTGTTTTTTCTCGCCCCTTTTATCTGATTCCTTTTGCCGTTTCCTTTTTTTAGATAAATCGTTTTCCATTTTCAACTGATTTTTAACGGGAGTATCAGTCAGTATAGCTGACTCCCCGCCCCCTCTTTTTTTTTCTCCTCGCCGTGTTTGCCTCCTAGGTGCCTGCCGCCTTCTCAAAAGGCCTTTCTTCTGGTGTAGGCTAAGTTTGCTTGGATGAAGAAGGAACAACGCCTTCTTGATAAGCAATAGGGAAAGTTTGAGCGGAACTCGAAAGAACAGTTTCTTCGGAAGTGCTAGCCTGCGTTGGTGTAGAAGGATTTGACGCTTTCGATGGGTTTGAATTAAGACTATGAATAGTCGATTTTTCTGGTAAGTTTGAAGTCTGTTCAGGATTGTTGGTGCTTTCAAGATTTGGTACGGCAGGTATTGGCATAGGTTTCATAATTTGTGCCGTTAGTGGTGCTGCCAACTTCGTGGACCTCGTAATATATAAGTGGTTTAATTGTATCCACGTCATTGGTAAAGTGGACTAAACGCCAGGTTCAAATCAGGTTTATCAATGATGGGAAGGTCGGGCCTTGAATCCCGTTTGGATGTACTGAAGAAGTTTTTTTCGCGAAATTATTTTACACTCTTATTATCATTATTATTATTATTATTATTATTATTATTATTATTATTATTATTATTATTAGCACCGCGTCTTACTACCCGTTCGGGTTATACGCGCTTACGCTAATGTGTAATGGTAGGGTGATTGTGAGATGAAATGAAGGACCTACAGTTTAACGTGGGATCCGAACCACGGTGGTGGCCTGGTATTCCCCACATTCACAAGATGTCTTGTCAGAGGTGAAGGAAGGGTTTGGTAATCTGATAAATCTGTGCCGGGACCGAGGATTGAACCCCGGCCGCCAGCACAGAAGTCTGACACCTTACCCCTAGACCACCAGGTCACCTTATTTTACACTCTTCTTCCACATAAATGCGGATATATACCTCCAATTCTACATTCCTCATACCCTCGTAGAAATGCAAATAGCCGAGCAGATAGTAATACATGGTGTACCCTATTAGCGTAGTTGAATGTGGTACAAAGTATAAAATATAATTATTTTTCCCTATGATTGAGATGCTTTAGCGATCATGGGAAATGAGTGAGCGATTCATAGTTCAACTCCCATGTCGGGTTGGGATCCATATAAACTAATCTATCTACAGCAGTCCTTCTGGCATTGCGGAAACTTCTCGACTCCTGAGTGCAACTAAAACAATAGAAATCTTATCGAGTTTGATCACGAGGTAGCTGGGATAAGGGGGTATCAGGACCCTGATAAAATATATACTCGCGAGCCAATTTTCCCAGATTCACTGACTAATCTTCCCTGGCCCACTGACCAATTTTCCTGGAACCACAGCATAATCTAACCAAAGAGGGAAACAACGGCAATTTGGGCCGATATAAGTAAATCGTACCCTATTTAGTGGCCAAATGGTCTAAGGCGTCACTCTTGTGTTGGTTTGAGATCAAGGCTCAAATCCCGACTGGGTCTAATGAGGGTGGTTTTTCCTAAATGATTTCTCACTCTCCTTACACGCAAATGTGGGTAGATTATCTCTAAAATGCTTCCTTCCTCATCCTTAAATCACTAGCGTAATTAACACATATGCTTATAAACTGAATAGGTAGTAAGACGAAGTACTAAATAGGGTGACCTGGTGGTCTAGGGTTAAGGTGTCAGACTTCTGTGCTGGCGGCCGGGGTTCAATCCTCGGTCCCGGCACAGATTTATCTGATCACCAAACCCTTCCTTCACCTCTGACAAGACATCTTGTGAATGTGGGGAATGCCAGGCCTCCACCGTGGTTCGGATCCCACGTTAAACTGTAGGTCCTTCATTTCATCTCACAATCACCCCACCATTACACGTTAGCATAAGTGCGTATAACCCGAACGGGTAGTAAGACGCGGTGCTAATAATAATAATAATAATAATAATAATAATAATAATAATAATAATAATAATAATAATAATATAATAATAATAATAATAAGTACTAAATAAATAAAAAAAATCTTATCCCTAAAACCATTCACGTAACTAGTACATAAGCGTACAATCCGAACGGATAGTAATACGTGGTGCTATGAAAACATATATTGACGTCACATGCGCAAACAAGTTCCTTGTGGCTTTCATAGGAATATTGCTTCGTTTAGATATAAATAAAACTTTCCACGATTGCTCCGAACACTTTCTGTCCTTCAAATTGTATGACTTTATTTGGAAGAATATAATTGCATATAAACAAACCACCTGTTACTAAGAGCCTGTCTCACTCCAAGGATTACACCTAACTTTGACAGGTAATTCAGCTCTTATCAGATGTAGCTTTGTGGTGCGGTTTTCTGTATTATATTTAAGAAAATAGTGTAATTGGGACTAGAAACAGTTTTACTATATTAAAAAACTTACTAATAATTAATTTTAGAAGATAAACTGTTTATCTGGTCCCAATTTTGCAGTTGTCAAATAAAGGATGCTGAAAACCGCACTTTGATGTGTTTTTTTTGTTCCAACGTAGTCATGAATAAAATTTTCTGGATGGTCGTCTATGTAAGGTGGGACTTTAGGGAACGCAAATAAGTGTTTTTTCGCCGTTTTATAAGCAAAAATATTTTTTGACCAAAATAAATCAAATATTTCTTCACTACAGACATTAAAGTTTAATTTTATTCACCATGATATAAACAATAATTGTTGAATATCTGTCATGAGCATGGCGGCATTAGATGACAAACTATTTCAATCAAGCTGGTCCAACTTTTTTTTTTATCCCAAGGGCCAAATTTGATTATTAGTTTGCACTGCGGACCGAAGATGTGCTTAGTAATTCAATCAACTTAATATAGGACTACAAACAGCACTTAATAAACAATTACGTTCAATACTTAAAAATAAATTGTGGCTTAGGTTGATAGAATATTTCAAATTTTACTACCAAAATAAGTGTATTCATTTTCCAAAAATGTATTATGAAATATACACGCGCACACACATAAACCCATTCTCAAGAATAATTGAATAGTAAAATACAATCATGACCTTTTAAAAATAAATATTTTTATTCGAATTATTAGCTATTTCACATCTGACACCGAGGATTTCTTCTTTTATTTTCCCTCTAAGATAATGTGAGGGCCACATTTTCAGTGAGCACGGGCTGCATTTACACCACACTTGTTTAAATTATGAAGAAAAATTGTCATTAAATTTCAGGACACCCTTGACAGGTATTTGAATACTGTTTAGGTCACTATGTGAAGAATATTAAGCTCATTATTTCTACTTGAGAAATGTTTGATTTCTTTTGAACCAAAAAAAAGTTTAGCTATAAAAACTGCAAAAACACTGCCCTCAGCCTGAGATTCGATCAATGTTATGTTATGTTGTTGCTTCGGTCACCAGTGGATTTATTTTAGTTCACTTAAAACACCGTGGTGATGAAGCGGCTTAATATGTAGGGTAGGGATAAGGAGTATAGTTGGTTTATCGTGAAGAGGGAGGGAATGGAAAAACAGTAATGATAAATCACGTGTGGAAACTCCCCCCTCCCCTCCCTGGACCACAATTATTTTTGCACACATTCGTGATTCAAGTCTCAACATTTCCAATCACCAATAATCGGGTCTATTTATTGCACGCTTGATGCTGTGGGGTACCGATGTGGGTTTGGTTACTTTTATAAATCTGTGTTTGCTATAGATATCTCCCCTTAAAAAAGTGACCTAAACGTTGTGATTTAGCTGCTATTATAAAACCTAGGATTGTGTTGAACTTGGACACTCCACTCAGGTAAAAAATAGCACCCAAAGTCAAATTTTCATTGGAAGGGCCTTATTTGACACCTAAAAAAAAAGTTACTAGATTTAATTTCACAAATGCCATGTTATTAGCAACTGTCACTTTTATTATATATTATAAATACCCGTGTAGACTGATAACTATTAATATCGGAAAATATTATCAACTTTGTCCGAAAAAAATGTCTTTATTGTCTAAAAGTAAGTGCCTTCTTATGAAAATTAGATTTAGATGCACACCCTTAATGGTCTTAGAAGTTAAAACGACACACACCCTTTTTCGTTTGTGTGTATTCCATTTAAACACTTTAAGTCCATTTTATGCCAACAAAGGCGTGGGTGGGGAAGGACAAATTAAGATTAAGCTGCTTAAACTTTAGTGACTACCGAGGCTAATGACGATAAGAGGGTGTTGGTTGCAGGAATGAGGGTGTCTGTTGATTTTTTCAACTACTAAACACTAGGTAGGTACCCCCACTAAAATCAGTTATAACATAATACGGTCCAACTTTCGTTGGAAGAGCCTTCAAACAATTATTTTTTGAAGTACGATAATATTAGTGTTATTTTATAGTTGTTGATAGTATATATTAAAAGTGGCAGCTTCAGATTTCATGACTTGACGTATGAATACGTGAAATTAGAACTAGTAGCTTTTCTAACCGTATAATAAGGTTCATATGAAAATTGAAATGTAGATCTTTGACCATAAATAACGATCAGCAAAAAAAATCTTGTGCAAATACATAAAAATGACGCACTTACATCATCAGAATATCATCTGAAAAGACGTGTATATTTATAATGTAAATATTCATTATGGGTCAGATCTGTCCCCGTCAGACGCAATTCTGGATTTTGCGCGGAAAATTTTCTCTGTTTTTTAAATAAGTATGTTTTTATATTTTTCATAACAGGCAGTAGCGTAATTTGTTTACGTATGCATCCAAATCAATTAGTACGTTGAGTTCCGCCATATTGAGTTTTTCAATTTTTGGATTTTTCTTATAAAGATGGCACACTCCATAGCCTCATTACCGAAATGCAGTTCTCTAGTATATCGGGAAATGGAATGGAGAGTATTTGAAAGCCACATTGAACCCACATGGATGTTAACGCTTGTTTGTGTGTATTTCCTTGAAACACGTAAAGTACATATCATTAAAATGTGGAAATGCCCGCAATAACACATCAGGGGATGAGGGAGACAAACTATAACTAACTAAGCTGCTCGTTATAAGCAATTATCTATGAGGATCGGTGAGGAAGGGTTTTCAGTAACTCAATGCTAATGTGAGGTCCTTTTAGACACACAAAACATCAGCTTTAATTTATAGCTATCAATGACCACATTGCTCTCATTTTATGGATGGTACTTTTTATTAATAGTCTTTTCCCATTCCTCCCTGGTATACTCCCGTACGCCACATGTGGGGTATTTTAAAACTGTGGTTTAAACTTCTCTATAAAACCACAACTACGAGAACTGGCAGGATAAAATTAAAGTATCTGTATGGAGCGTTTGAAATCGGCCTGGGCTACCTAAACGGTTGATTGCATTGATTCACCTACACCTTTCCCCAGCGAGTGACATCCTTTGATGTCATGTGTCATCGACCACCTCCTTTCCACCTTCACCCAGAATCTCACGAGATGTAATTTTTGTTATATAGATCAGCTGACATCCGAGCCCAAGTCAATGTTCGCCTTTCAGAGCCAGCCTTCGACTCAGTTTCACTGTGTGACAACTGGGCGGAGGATGTGTTTGTGTGATATGAGTCTCGTTCCCACATAGTCCTAACTTCAATACCGATTTAACAACCCATGAGAGAAATTAAGGCATAAGCCTAGTATATATACTAAACGTCCATATGTTCTCAAGAGTTCTTACGATATTTTAATACTGTGTACACACAGTGTATTCTTAATAACGTGATGTGTCAACTAAGAGGAAATTTTTCGTAATTGTCCTATCAAATTGATAGAAAGAAAACTATTCTCCAAATTCCGTGGTCACAACAATAATTTTCATAATTTTATATTTTGTTTTTAGTTAAAATATTGATAGCTTTTATTTAGTGAAGTTTTCGAGGAATTTGCTTCAAAAGGTAGGCAATGAAAATATGATTCATTACGAGAGTAGTGATAGATTCTTTCACTGTAACTGATGGGTTTATTTCGATGAGAATCTCAAAGTTAGTTTTTTTCTACCAGTGATTGGTTCTTCGCCACCGTCCAAAAAAGATGGTCCCCAGAGAGTTAAAATAATCTATACAAGAAGGAATCAAGGATCTGGACTCTTGTATATCCATAATTCTGTTAGTGTAATCATTCACTTGTATGTGGGTATTTTCAGCCATCTGCCTTTTCTTAATTCGATTAATCCTGCAATTCTGGATAGTAAACATTGCCAGCATTTTCTTATCATAACATCCTATTTACTGTCTTAAGATTTTTGTTCGTTTATGCCTCTCATATTACTACCCATTTGTATTATTCACATGTTTACACTAATATGGTATTGAAGATGAAATAAGAATTCAGAGGAAATGTATCCACATTTGTGTAATAGAAGAGTGGCAAGTTGTTGTTTTTTCAAACACCCTAACTGCCCTCGATCGGGAATTTAAAATTCGATAATCTTGTCAGCAGTAATACAGTCTATTTGCAAAGGTAAAGCTTTGGAACATACAACCACTAATACGGATCGTAAAGATGTTCAACTAAGCTTTGAATTGTCTTTAACATTATTATTCTTGTTAGGAAACCACATTTCACAAATTATGAATTTTTCAACCAGGCCGGGAATCAAGATCGGGACCCTTAGTTCAGGAGATAAAAACGATACGTACTAAGCTAAAGTGTCGGACAAGATTATTGTATATTTTTTACTAATACATCTGTATTAATGAAAGGAAGATTTTTTGTTGTTTATATGCCATGAGCATTGCGCAATATCTACCGCAAACGGAGGGATGGAATTTTAAAATTAGTAGCCCCGTTGCAAAAGGTGTGAACTTTAAAGCTGGAATTTTTAGATTTTTTTATTAGATTTTTAAAATTTATTTAAAACTGAATCGGAAAAAATAAAATGAGATTTTTTTCTGTCTGTATGAAGCAAAGAAAGGCGTTGCTCTGGATAACAACGCAATTCATTACTCTGTTTCTCCGGGCAACGCCGGGTGCTTCTGCTAGTCATTATTAATTCAACAACTATGTTATTTTTGTATATAACAATAGAAATATTAGACGATATCAAGAGCTATGATAAATGCTAAGTGTCAGTTGTGTAAAATAGGTTTATAATATGGTAACAGTAACTACCAACCAATTCACGCATGCACAAGGTCAGTGAAACATTATTCAAACATTGTAATTTTATAGTTAATCTTTCTTTCTGATGGTTAAGAGCTATCAAAGCTGTTCTCAAGAGTTTATTTAACTGAGCACAAGTCAAAACATTGAACTATACTTTTAAATAAGTAAATAATTTATAAGACTTATTTGTAAAAACTAGAATACTTTTATAGTGATTATCTTGAGTTTATTGCCTGATCAAGTATTTTTACTGTCTGCATATTTGGCTTTTTTCTACCATAAAATTGTTTTTATGCTCACCCACAACTGGAATCTTGCTAAAATCCAACTACAACTGATCCTGGAAAAAGATTTTCTAATTTTTATCTTGGTTTTCCACAAGCTTATTTTATTGTATGTAATTTTTTTAGTGCTACTTTCCTCTCAAATTTCATAAATATTACAATGGATATGTTACTGTTGCCATCTTATATTATAATTCAAAACTTCAAATTAATTGGAAACAAAAGTCGATAGCCCAAAGGGTATGAATCCTGATCTAAAGCATTCTTTTCCCATATCGTCCTGTGATTATTTTTCCGTTTTCAGTTTGTCTTCGGCAACAGCCTCATCCCTTCCCCCCCTTCCCTCCCTCCCCCCCCATCCTCCCCCCCAACTGATCACTTCGTTTGTTTTCTTCTGGTTTTTCCGGATAGGGTGACTTCCTTCGGCTTTCTATATGACTTCCGATCCAGACCTAAGATTTCAACAAAGATTTATTGGTACCGTGATTTCCTACAGCAGGGGTTTTCAACCCGTGGCCCAAGGACCCCTTTCAGTCCAAGTTAACATTTATTTTTGCTGCTTTCTGGCTCACGAAAGATATAAAATTAAATCGAGAGAAAAATGACAAATACAGATATATTTTATATAATTAACAAATAAAATAAATACGTATTCTATTTATGTAATTTACATTATTTTACAAAATATTTTTGCTTTTTACTTGAAGTACAAATGTACTTTAAAACGGCAAGTGACATTTCTAGTAGACAAGATAAATCTCTCTACCTGTTGCCATGAAAAATCTCAAATAGGAAAAAAAAAACCAGATAATATTTTTCACGAGAAGTCTAAGTTGTCACCTGTTGGGGACAGATCTAATCCCTAGTGTGAGTATAAGCATGTATACGAACGAGCTAATTTGAATATTTTAATATTTATTCAACCTGAATATTGTCGGACAGTATTGCAACCCACGACTCAATAAGAGACAGAAACTTTGACCCTTGGACGTAAACAGGCTGTGATCTCAGACCTACTGTGTTCATAATTTAGTACAAAGGAATATCTATTACTGACTGATTGCACAGAGTTAATTATTTTTTCTATTAGATAAAATTATGTGCATTGTAGTTTATTTCACTTTCTCATATTCATATTTCTTATATAGTAGTCGTCAATAACGCTTTTTTTCTGCACACGCTGAATTCCTTCACATATGTCTTCCCCCTTCCATTATCCCATGCTCTTGATATTATGCTCAATTTTCTTCACTCCTTTCTTAACAGATCTCTTCCAACTATTACGTTGACTCTATTCCACCCTCTTTAACTCATTCTTTCTCTACCATCTATTTTTTTCAATTATTCATCGACCCCTCTCTTTTCTAATCTATCTTTCAACATTTTCCATCTATTTCTTCCCCTTTATACGTCCTCCCTCTACCTCCCTCCATTTTTAATTTTCAATTTCACCTTCATGCCTCACTTTATATCACTTACTGATCAGCTTTAATCTCTATATTGATTCTCAAATGTCTTGAATTGTTTCTCCATTTCTCTTGATCCTTTCCCCTATCTCTCTCACAGCCTCTCTCTCACCTATTCCTCTCTTTTCTTTCATGAATTAGTTATTATCCTTAATGGTTTAACCATTATTTTAAGCACCGTGTCTTACTACCCGTTTGGGTTGTACGCTTTTGAACCAGTTACGCTAATGGGTTAGGGATGAGGAAGGTTGAATTTAGATAAAGTACCCGAATTTGTATGGAGAGAGGAAAACAATTGAAAACCCACCCTCAGTACACCCGACTGGAATCGAATCTTGATCTCCCCGTGATCGGCAGTCTACTCCATTGCGAGAGTGACGCCTTAGAACATGCGGCCACAGAAGTAGGTTTTAGTTTAAGTATTTCGCCCACTGACCGAACTAGTCCGTTCCGGTAGTTATTTTGTTCCGGATCTTAACGATTTGGTCGTTATATTTAAACGATATGATCTAAGATACGGTAGTTGTACTTTTCCATTTCGAGGCACTCATTTTCACATGTAGCACCTCTAATAAAATTTAGGACATACGAGATCATTTAATTATTAAGGCATGCCGTAGCTTGATAATGGACCTTTTATAAATATAATTTATAAGCGCATAATAGGCGCAATTACGCGGCACGGTCTTGAAAATAACATTTTATACGTGGTTTCTTGGACTTTTAATCCGAATATGGGTTATAAACACATTCGACTTCCTTCTTATATTGAGATATTTCCCTCCCATTTGACGCCTATAACTGTTGTTTTCTCACTGAGTCTCATTATCAGTCCCGGCATATGTAATTTATCAATTATGCTAACGAGGTAGTGATGAGGAGGGCATAGTTTAGAGTAAATGTACCCAAATTTGCGTGAAGGGATTGTAGAAGAAGATTTAGGAGGAGGGAATACCTCATAAGTCCTTCCCTTCACCGGGATTCAGGCCCTGACCTCCAAGTCACCAGCAAACAAGACTAATTGAACTTTATATATTGACCACGTGCCTACCGATGTGGGTGAATCCACCAGTTGGCATGAAACATACTCTCTCTAGGTCCCCTCTGCCAAGGGATGGCTTACAAACCAGCTAGCAGAGACTAGACTCATTAGCGTCATAATCTAGACGTATGATCCATCAGAGGATCTTTATTTTCCCCCACTTCGGTGGTTACATAGTCTAAGACAGTCAGCAACCTGCGGGTTCAATCCGGCCCGCCGACTTATTTTATCTGGCCCGCAAAAGTTTTAGCAAATAACAATTGTGTTCATAAAAATAGACTAATCAAACATGATCAATTATTACGGCATCTGAGGGAAAAAAAAGGTTTTTTTGCTTGATTTTTTTTCACCCGGCCCTTCAAAATTTTTAAAACCCATACGGCCCACGTTATAAAAATGGTTGTCAACCCTGGTCTGAGGAAGGCGTCACTCCTGCAATAGACTCGACTGACAAAGACGTGAAGATCGAGGTTCAAATCCCGGTTGGGTGTTTTGAGGGGGGACTGTTCCCGAATGGTTTTCCCCTATTTCTCCATTTAAATGCGGGTACACTTCCTTTAAATGTAATCTTCTTCATCCCTAACACAGTAGCGTACATGTGTGTATGTCCAAAGCGAGCTGTAAGACAGGGTGCTAAAAAAGCTTCATTTTCAAATATAATCGGATTAAAAATTATTTTAGGGGGAATAAAATAAAATTTTCTTTTAAGGTAGGGGGGGGAGGGAGAAGGAACGGAGGTATAAAAACCAAATTATAAAAACAAATTAATATTGAAAATGATCCACTTATTTTGAAACGGTCAGGTAAAAGTTTTTTAAATAGTCTACAAGTAACTTTTCTCTTATTTTATTTAATATGTTACTAATGTGTGCTCTTTAGGGTTTGGACAGGTATGACAATAGAAGAGTGACATTTGAATATAAATATAAGAATAAATAATAATAATTATTATTATTATTATTAGCACCGCGTCCTACTACCCATTTGGGTTATACGCACTTACGCTAATGTGTAATGGTAGGGTGATTGTGAGATGAAATAGAGGACCTACAGTTTAACGTGGGATCCGAACCACGGTGGAGGCCTGTCATTCCACACATTCACAAGTTGTGGTTAATACACGTCTTGTCAGAGGTGAAGGAAGGGTTTGGCAATCAGATAAATCTGTGCTGGGACCGAGGATTGAACCCCGAACCCCCAGGTCACCAATAGAGAATTAATTATTATCATGGGTGACCTGGCGGTCTAGGGGTAAGCTGTCGGACTTCTATGCTGGGGTCCGGGGTTCAATCCTCGGTCCCGGCACAGATTTATCTGATTACCAAACCCTTCCTTCACTTCTGACAAGAAGTGTATTAATCACAACTTGTGAATGTGTGGAATGACAGGCCTCCACCGTGGTTCGGATCCCACGTTAAACTGTAGGTCCTCTATTTCCTCTCACAATCACCCTACCATTACACATTAGCGTAAGTGTGTATAACCTGAACGGGTAGTAAGACGCGGTACTAATAATAATAATAATAATAATAATTATTATTATTATTATTATTATTATTATTATCATTAATCAAACAACCACATAAATCAGTGCAAGACTGGCTTATATAAAATCCCTGATCAATTTTAAACAATAATATTTTTTTTTCGTGAACTTAGTGGCATTTGAAGAGAAACTTGAATTAATTTCAAAAGTTTCTGTTCAAATTCCACGATATCCATAGTAGATAAAAAAAAAAGCTGTTGGAATTAATATATTTAGAAAATTAAACTAAATGTAGACTATCGAAGTAATATTTTTTTTATTTTGGCCAAAAATGTGTTTTTATACAAACCGAAAAAAGAAAAACTACAGAATTTAACTCTCTCTCCCTTCCACCTCATCATAATCTAAGACCTTAAGCGGCTGGGCTCGAACCAGGGTTCCGTATACCTGTATGTATGCCCAACCACGTAGACTGGGGTAACGGGTAGGTACTTATAGTTAAAATCACCCACTTCAGTGGCCGCATGGTCTAAGACGTCACTTTCTCAAAAATATGGATAACTTGGTGATCGAGGTTTGATCACGGTCGGTTGTACTAAGGGTCTTTTATCCTAGATGGTTTTCAATTTTCCTTCCACGAAAATGTGGTTACACTTCCTTTAAATTCAACCTTCCTGTTCCCTAACACATTAGAGTAGTTAGTATATCGGCGTGCGTATAAACCAAACGGGTCGTAGGATGCAGTGCTAATTTAAAAAAAAAAATCGAAATCTGTCATGAACTTCTTTGGCCTTGAAGTGGCCCTTTTATAGGTGGATGACCGAGCATGCGTGTAATTTCGGGTTCTTCCCCCTTCCCCTCCCCCTATTTCCCTCGGACCCCTATACCCCACCTACTGTAATCTTGCGACACCAACACAGGTTTTTTCCCCCCATGGAACTGTTTAGTGTAATTACATACCAGTACACCTTGTTACTGAGAACTTCTCCAGGTTCGGGGTTTTTCTGATTCCTCCCGTGGGCAGTGGCGTAGTGACTTAAGTCGACACAGATATTAGCGCTCACTTGCCCCGAGGCTTTAAATCCTTGGAATTGTTGAGGGTTGGGTCTGATTTCTATGAAGGGAGACAACTTCAATACAAGAGGGTAGGAATGTAGGCTGTCCATACTCACCCCCCCCCTCACCCCATTTTCATCTGTAGTTGCATTGGAAATCAAATGTTCCCTTTTCTTTTGCTGAGGAAACTTTTTATTATAATCACACGTTACGATCCGTGAAGTGATCGATGCTCTAAAGAGATGCTTAAAATAACCTTTTTTATCACCTTTAAAAAAAAAGGTTAATGGGCTGTCATCATTGTCGTACTAAAAAAAAGCCATTACTTTACCTCATGAAATATTATTATTTCTAGTAAGCGCATAAAATATTATACAATCGCCATTACTTTTCTATAACTTAATCACCCTCTTCCTTGGTACCATAGTTTTTATAATTACTCGCGTAATAAACTGGATTGCCGACAAGTGGGAGATTGGAGTTCGAATTCCAGTCGGGTGTACTGAGTTGGTTCTAGCCTCTCCTATCCTCTCTACACTCAAATGTGGGTACTTTTCCTTTAAGTTATTCCTTCCTCATCCTTACCTCATTTTTGAAAATATGTGGATAACCTTGACAAATAATAAGACGTGAATAGTATTTTTTTAATTCTTGACCTAAATATCACATGTGTGTAAATTGCATTATTTAAAGTAAAAACTGTTATTATCATACGAACTCCAATCACTAAAAATAAACGGCTTTGTCTTTGAGCGTTAAGGCGTTCGATTCACTTTCTTGTGTGGGTTGAACGAGAAATGGACAGTTGAAAAGATGGGAGGAGTTTATGGAAAGTGGCATTGGATCTATATCTACTGCTCGCGATCACTCACGTTTTGCGCTAAAAACTTGTTATATATAATAATTATATAATATTGTGCGTCTAGGCTACATCAATCGTAGACCAGTAGTGTAAAGATTAGCCAGTACTAATATATCTTTGCCCGAGGGAACGCCCGAATGTACTAATCGTACATCCTTTCCGTAGAGGCTCTTTTCATTCCCCAATGAGAGGAGTGTGACAATGAGCATGAGGGTGTGGAAACACCTAAACCTAACTTAAGTCTAACTATCCAAACCCTAATGACCGTTGGGGTAAGTCCCTGTCAGGAAAAAATACCAATGAGCAGTTAAATTTGTAATTACTTTGAATGCACATTTCGCCCCTTTCTTTGATAAAACCCTAGAGCATATTCTATAATTAAAACTATAATAAATAATAAATATAACTATTTTATAAAATATTTGTAAAATATATTTGATGAACTGATAAAGTTACAGCATACGAGTATAACTTTTCAATCAAATAACATTTTTTTGTCAAAATAAATCAATATTGCTTCAGTAGAAAAATGTACCAGCTGGGAATCGATCTTGAGATCCCTAGGCTCGTAGCAAGGTGCAATGACCATTACACCACGGGGCCGGTTTCTTTAAGTAATGTATCAAAGTGAGTTTTCTAGAACAGGATGCATTGCGCATTTTAATTAAGTCTCACATCACATTCAAATATGGTTGCTCGAATGATTATTTAAAAAGAGCGAATCAAACCGAATCGTCTTTATAAAAAAAAATATGAATGCAAAGTAAATAATTTACAAACTGGCTTGGTTTGATGCTCTCTGGTGCCAATAGTGAACAAAAACAAACAGTTAATGCAGCCGTGATCAAAATGAACTGCACACCGCAGCACCTTTCTAAATAGCAGATTAATTTTAATTTGATAATGAGGTATAAACTGCTACCGCAAATAATGGGTGGCCGTGAGCAGTATATACTCGTTTCTACCGTCTTACACTATCAAGTATCCTAGTTTCAACTGTACTACCCTATAAAGTGTCCTAGTTTCAATTGTCCTGACCTATCAAGTATCCTAGTTTAAACTGTACTACACTATCAAATGTCCTAGTTTTAATTGTTCTACCCTATCTAGTGTCCTAGTTTCAATTGTCCTGACCTATCAAGTATCCTAGTTTCAACTGTACTACCCTATAAAGTGTCCTAGTTTCAATTGTCCTGACCTATCAAGTATCCTAGTTTAAACTGTACTACACTATCAAATGTCCTAGTTTTAATTGTTCTACCTATCTAGTGTCCTAGTTTCAATTGTCCTGACCTATCAAGTATCCTAGTTTAAACTGTACTACACTATCAAATGTCCTAGTTTTAATTGTTCTACCCTATAAAGTGTCCTAGTTTCAATTGTCCTGACCTATCAAGTATCCTAGTTTAAACTGTACTACACTATCAAATGTCCTAGTTTTAATTGTTCTACCCTATCTAGTGTCCTAGTTTCAATTGTCCTACCCTATCAAATATCCTAGTTTTAATTGTCCTACCTATCAAGTATCCTCGTTTCAACTCAACTGTCCTACCTTATTAAGTATTATCAGTTTAACTGTCCTATCCTATTAAGTATCTTCAGTTACTTTGTACTTAACTTTGAACATTTAGGCTGGTTTAACTATCCTAGAGCCGCACCTCTGATCACGCAGACTAAATGCTCATATATTCGGGTTTGCCGGCGACGAGCAGGTCGGGGCTCGAATCCCGCTCGGCTGTGTTGAGGGAGGTTTTCCCTAAATAGTTTCCTACAATCTCAATGAATCTGCGGGTAGTTCTCCTATCTTCCTCATTCTTATTCCATTAGCGTGATTAAATGTATAGAATGGATGGGTATAAGACGCGGATCAACAACAAAAGTTCCTATACTAGGTCTGAAGTTTTACTTTCTCGCTATTTTACAGGTAGAGAAAGTATTGTGATCGTCAAAAAAAATCGAACTCGAGATTCTAATGAATCTCGACGTTTCATGACCCCTCCGAATCCGAAAAAGTGGTTTTGATTTTTTGTCTGTCCGTCTGTACCTCCAACTAGAACCTAAACTATTTTACCGATCTGGCTAAAACTTGGTATCTAGGTTTTAATAGGGTGGCCGCGAGGGGTTTTTGGACTCGGAAATCTAACCCTAATCGACTACGCGCGTATTGTTCCAACCTGCGATCGGATCACAAGTTGGGATTTTTCGTTGGAGTCATACGACCTGACTAGACATTTCACCTGTGTTTTGGTTTTAAATTTTTCCAAAATGGAGACTGAAAAATTGTTAATTCTCGTTTTCGAAAGGCAGTTCCTTTGGAATCAAAAAAGACGACCACTACTATTCGATAGACTTCCATAGAGATGCGTGGTAAATTTGTGTTATCCACTCATTCCTCCTTCAACGTCTTCTTCATTGCCAGATCAATAAGTTATTTTCAAGGAGGTACAATTGAGAGTTCATTTTTCACTCTATTTAGAAAAAAACCCCAAAATAATGCACCACTCAACGACAACCAGGTGGTACAAGGACAGATCGCATCTGAGGAAGTCTGTCTCAATTTGCGTAATCCATTCGTAAGACCGAAGTCACGTATAGTCGGGCGTTCATTGTAGTCGGTTCCAATGTGCGAGTATCCTTCGGCATCACTTTCGTGTTAAACTGTTCTGTTGACGACGAGAAGATCAAGAGTTCGAATCCCGTTCGGATATACTGAGGCTGGTTTTTCCTCAATGGTTTCCCACTCTACTTCCACGCAAATGTGGGTAGATTAGGCTCTACCTCTCAAATACTTCCTTCCTCATTAAATTAATTATACATGCCTATGACCTGAACAGGTAGTAAGTAATATTCTCTGGTAAAAAAAAACTTCCTTGTCATTCGAGACCTGCAACCGTGATTGACTTGTACTCTCGTTTTTTTGTTTTTTGTTATGATCGCTTCTGACTATTTATGAGTATATAATTATAAGCAATTAGCTATACACTCCCTTCATCGTGTGTCCTTGCAGCACCGTCAGCTAGCGCATCAGACCAGTCGGGCTCAAAGGTCATTCAGTCACGTCAGGTATTCGGATAGCTCAGGTATAAAATATGAGCTCACACCACATTTGTGTGTCAGGGTTAAATGAAGGAAATAAAACACTATATTATTAATTTGTATTATTACACTCTTAGTCGTCATATTCACGTCTTCCCGTCCGGTAAAGTAAAAAATCTAGAGGAAGTGTATACGCATTCTGTGCAGGTAGAATGGAAAATAGATAGCGGGGAAAGAAAGTACGGTGGGATTCGAACCCTGGCACCTTCATTACAAGTAAGTGGAATGACAAATCTCCACAG